>OZ023212.1:14749721-14758918 GCA_963995525.1 Escarpia spicata
CTGTCGTGGTAGTGGCGGTGCCGATGGTGTTGGTGGCGGTGGTGGTGGAGGTGGTGGTAGTGGTGGTGGCGGCGGTGGTGATGTTGGAGGTGGCGGTGGAGACGGTGGTGGTGGTGGTGGTGGTGGTGATGGTGGTGGTGGTGTTGGTGGTGGTGGTGGTGGTGGTGGTGGTGGTGGCGGTGGTGGTGGTGGTGCCGATGGTGTTGGTGGCGGCGATGGTGGTAGTGGTGGTGGTGGTGGCGGTGGCGGTGGTGATGGAGGTGGTGGTAGTGGTGGTGGCGGTGGTGATGTTGGAGGTGGCGGTGGAGGCGGTGGTGGTGGTGGTGGTGGTGGTGATGGTGGTGGTGGTGGTGGTGGTGGCGGAGGTGGCGATGGTAGTGGTGTTTGTGGCGATGGTGGTGGTGGTTGTGGCGATGGTGGTGGCGGTGGTGGCGGTGGTGGCGGTGGTGGCGGTGGTGGCGGTGGTGGCGGTGGTGATGGTGGTGGTGGCGGTGGTGGTGGTGGTGGTGGTGGTGGTGGTAGTGGTGGTGGTGGTGGTGGTGGTGGTGGTGGTGGTGGTGGTGGTGGTGGTGGTGGTGGTGGTGGCGGAGGTGGCGATGGTAGTGGTGGTTGTGGCGATGGTGGTGGTGGTTGTGGCGATGATGTTGATGGTCGTCGTCATAGTCACAACGGAAATGCTGGAGATTGTGAATGTAAGTTAACATACCAGTAAGTATGAATGCATACACCAATTGGTCAACACTGGCATCAACCATTAGCGCCAATGGTGAACAACACGTGAACAACACATTCAGTCCACTTGCGGGGATCGAATTCCGCTTGATTTGACCTAAGCAAATGAATTGAAACTCCCGAAACAATTTTGAGCGGCACCACCGCCAAAAAATCACTAAAACACCACTTCCCTCAAACCTCGAACAATCAGCAACATTCCCCCACGGAATCGCGAAACGTCTCCAACAGTACTTCTCCACCGATCCGCGAAAACAACTCCAAAATGTACCGCCTCCTCCAAAATCAACGACGGTTTAGACCTGCGTGCGGGTGATTTGAATCTGCCAATGGTTGATTGTGTCGACGCAAGCAAACTGTTAACGGCATCACAAACTAGCACACGTTTATACAGATGTAAACGAATGGATACTGAGTGTATGTATGTTCTTGTGGCATTGTGGTGGCTTTTGACATGAGTCTTCGTTAAATTGCGCACACAAGTTGTCTTTATATGAAACTGAATAACTGAATCAGTTACTATCAGCACACGCATGGCAGATAAATAAAAATGTTGCTGATTGGAAAGTCGTGTACATTGTTAAGTTATCACCCAAAAGAAATTAACAGTAAACATATTTACAAATGCACGCTACGACATATATGTGCGTGTTATCGTAGCTAGCACAACACGAACGATTACCCGGCGAAAGACAGACGCTCTTGTGATTCGTGAAAAAACGAACTGGTATGATGAGTGGTGTAAACGGAACAGGTGATAAAATCACCGATATTACAACAGAGAAGACCTGAGACAGACGACGAAAGCACCGACCCTGCAACTGAGACGACTTGAATCATTAAAAAATGATCACACTGTGGTAAACATAGACAATAAGTTATAAATAAGTGCACGTCTTAAACGCCAGCAATAAAATTCTTATAAAGTTAGTTGACACTATACGATGTCCCTGCAGACGTAGTGGCCAACTCAAAATGAGACCTGATGTCAAAGCACCAATATAGCGGCCTGTGCGGTAATTGTAGTAGTGTGGTGCAAAAAGCACAGGTCTGTAGTGCTTGCACTTCATGCTGTTCGCTTTCAGCGTCAGCTTCAGCTACCAGCTAACGTCCTTATTGGGAGTGAAAAGGGAGCCGAGTGCGTAAGTCTCCACTGATGGTACACAGCCTCTCCATAGACAACACCCCAGCACAACCGCCTTGTGGTACGCTACGGATACTGCGTACCTGGCGGCCCCGGGCTAATGTGCTGTGGATCTGGGAGCAGGCTGGAGCCCTTAGGTGCAATTTGCTGGGCCAACTATGTGTGGACACCACCCGACGCTCACTAATCCAGCTTCCAGCTATGGACAAATAACAATGGGTAGACTACGCTCATTAGCCTTGGTAGGCGAGTGGCGTAGAAGGATACTCCGAAGTAACACCGTGGTAGCAGGAATGGCGCCCACACCAGCTAGAGTTAAAGAAAACTATTACTATTATGGCTACAACGTACGACACCCGGGTTAAAGTCCCTGCCGACTTGTCTTCTGGCAGCATCACTGATTCTCGAAGAGGGTCACATGACGTCTTTCTGAAGCCACAAGGACGTTGTAAGTTTGACAACAGTGGATGTAAAGGGGAGAAACTAGTAAAATGCAGAAAACATAACAATTTCAACCTGAACGTTAGAACCGTACGATCATCCAGGCTGAGTGAAGAATTAGTGAAGAACATGAAGAAGTAGGGAATTTAAGTATTTGGTATTCAAGAGCACTGTGTAGTACATGACATGGGCATGAGAGCCCTAGAGAACATTACAACACACAGCAGAGGGAGGAGTAGGCATTCTGCTCAACACAAGGGGCATGAGAGCCCTAGAGAACATTACAACACACAGCAGAGGGAGGAGTAGGCATTCTGCTCAACACAAGGGGCATGAGAGCCCTAGAGAACATTACAACACACAGCAGAGGGAGGAGTAGGCATTCTGCTCAACACAAGGGGCATGAGAGCCCTAGAGAACATTACAACACACAGCAGAGGGAGGAGTAGGCATTCTGCTCAACTCAAGGGACACGGGAGCACTAGAGAACATTATAACACAAGGGACATGGGAGCACTAGAGAACATTATAACACAAGGGACATGGGAGCACTAGAGAACAATATAACTCAAGGGACATGGGAGCACTAGAGAACATTATAACACAAGGGACATGGGAGCCCTAGAGAACATTATGACACAAGGGACATGGTAGCACTAGAGAACATTATAACACAAGGGACATGGGAGCCCTAGAGAACATTATAACACAAGGGACATGGGAGCACTAGAGAACATTATAACACAAGGGACATGGGAGCCCTAGAGAACATTATGACACAAGGGACACAGGAGCACTAGAGAACATTATAACACAAGGGACATGGGAGCACTAGAGAACATTATAACACAAGGGACATGGGAACACTAGAGAACATTATAACACAAGGGACATGGGAGCCCTAGAGAACATTATGACACAAGGGAAATGGGAGCACTAGAAAACATTATAACACAAGGGATATGGGAGCCCTAGAGAACATTATAACACAAGGGACATGGGAGCCCTAGAGAACATTATAACACAAGGGACATGGGAGCCCTAGAGAACATTATAACATAAGGGACATGGGAGCCCTAGAGAACATTATGACACAAGGGAAATGGGAGCACTAGAGAACATTATAACACAAGGGACATGGGAGCCCTAGAGAACATTATAACACAAGGGACACAGGAGCACTAGAGAACATTACAACACAAGGGTCATGGGAGCACTAGAGAACATTATAACACAAGGGTCATGGGAGCCCTAGAGAACATTATAACACAAGGGACATGGGAGCCCCAAAGAACATGACAACACACAGTAAACGAATACTTATTGCCAACTTCAGCGGCAATCCTGCTAAAACTCTTATCGTCACGTATTGTCCGACCAACTCTGCTGAAGTAGATAGCGTAGAGGACCACTACAACGATTTAAGAAGGACGATCGAATCGGTACCAGTGCACAACATGTTGCTGGTTGTAGGAGACTTTAACGTACGACTTGGACCAGGGGATGCCAAATTTACCCATACAGACCCTTACGATAACAATACAAACCGTAATGAGGAATTAATTATTGATCTTATCACTGTGACAAATCTTGTGGTCACAAACACCAGATATCGCAAGTGAAATGGAAAGCGCTGGACGTTTATGGACCAACATAGAGGGAAACGACAGGTTGATGATATCCTGGTCAACATAAAATGGAGAAATAGCGTGGTGAACTGTGAACCATACAGTACCTTTGCAAGAGTCGGATCTGATAATCGCATTGTCACAGCTACAATACGACTCAATCTTCGTAAGAAAAAATCGCAACCAAGCAAAGTGAAGTATGACTGGAGTGCGCTAAGCAAGGACTGTGACTTGCAAAAACAGTTCACATGTGAAGTACGGAACAGATTTCAGATTCTGGAATTGAGAGATGAAACAGAAACGGAGCGTTTCATTTGAGAGAAATTACAGCTGCGACAGAGACAATTATTCATGTCAGTAAGAAACAGAAAAACAAAATATATTCAGATGATCCACGAGTAACATTAGCCACAGAGAAAGTTGAAGAGGCCTATAGGATCTACCAGCAAAACACTGTAGCTGACAACAGATTGATATATGAGCAGGCCAAGAAGAAAATGGAGACAACATATACATTGTGCAGGAGGAAAAAATTTGCATCAACGTCGCTAAAGTCGAAAAAGCACACATTACTGGAAGACACAGACAGAGCTGGAAGCTTATAAACCAGATAAGTGGTAGAAAGACAGCTCGTAAAGGATAACTAAAGGGAAAAACTGCAGAACAAAGGGTGAAAAGTCCACCGAAGATGAGGATGAAGAGATAATAATAATAATAATATTTTATTTTGTTAAGCGCCACATCCAACATTGTTCACAGCGCTTTACAGCAATATACAAATGTATGTTAAAATATTGCATTTAAATAAAAAAAAACAATAGTTGCTATATCATAAATAAAATTAACTAATACTAATAGTAATTAAGACAATAAATATAGCAGAAGTAAAAAAGGAATGTGATATAAAATATCATAAAATTAAATAGTTAAGATCATATTTTTTAAATAAGTAAACTAAAATTAATGTAAACATCAATAAATTAGGTTAAAATGTATACGGAAAGTAAATAAATAGATAAATAAATAATCAATAAACGTTAAACATCAATCAGCTACGGTAAAACAGTGTTGGTAAGCGTCCGAGTTTCATATACGCTGCAGTGAACAGATGAGTCGTCAAGACAGATTTAAATGATTTCATTGATAGAAAGAGCTGCGGGGATGATGGTATACCACCTGAAGTGCCAAATCACTGCGATCTGGAAAGTATCGTACTAGAGTTTTGTAACAAATCTTTTATTAAAGGGAACATACCGCTACAGTGGGCAGTTCTAAATATTATTCCAATACCTAGGAATGGAGATGTAAGCATGGCAGGGAATTACAGGGGCATTAGCCTGTGGCAAAGAAATTCAACAAGATGATTTTGAACAGAATACGTCCTGAAATTGACCACAACCTAAGAGACAATCAGAATGGATTCCGGACGTTCATAAACTTACGAATAGCATTTGACACGGTTCATCGTGGCAAGATGATGAAAATTCTTGAGGCCTATGATGTCCTCAAACAGCTAGTAATAGCTATTTCCCAAATGTACAGGAACACACGTGCCAAAGTACAATGGCCGGATGGAAAAACTTAGCTTTTTTAGTATCACGGCGGGAGTGCTACAGGGCGACACGCTAACACCATACCTCTTCGTGATTGTCCTTGACTATGCATTGTGGCGAGCTACCTATCGAAGAGAACTTGGATTCCAAATTACAAGAAGGAAAAAAGTGTTCAACCTGGGGTGATCACCGATTTCGATTTTGCCGATGATATTGTGCTACTATCAGTAGTGATCAATCAGGCACTGGAGCTTCTGACACGAGTGGAAACATCACAGGCAAGGATTGGTTTAAAGATCAATCCTGGAGAAACCAAATATATCGCATTCATCCAATTAGGAAACACCAACATCGTTGTCAGGGAAGGAGCTGTTTGAGAGACGGTTGAAAACTACAAATACCCTGGCTCCTGCGTTTGCACAAATGACAAAGACATCAAATCCAGGAAGGCAATGGCGTGGAGAGCAAATATACACTCCCACGCAAAATCAAGCAGCGACTGGTTATTGCAACAGTGTATTTTTGCTACCCTATGGATGCGAAATATGGACAATGACGAAAAACTTGACAAACAACTAGACGGATGTTACACAAGAATGCTTCGAGCTGCATTTAACATTCACTGGCAACATCATTTGACAAACATAGAACTATGCAGTGGAATGAGTAAAATAGTTGATAAGAAGACAACTTAGATTTGCACTCAGCAAAAGTCTGCGTCGCCAACGTGAGATGGACTAGACGTTGCCATTCCTTGTCGACTGATGGGATTATGGCCATCATAGCGCCCGGATCAACATTTACCAAAAGATAGTTACGATGTTCGACGCATCGCTGCGTCTGAGCCGGACTCGGTAATGGGAATCGTGCCGATTTGGATTTGCGAGATAAATGCAGCGTTTGCCTATCTCTGATTTAATGGAGGTCTCGGCCGGAAGTGGTCCTAGGCAGCGAGCTTTCTCGAGCAGGTGCGTGCCGTGTTGATCTCCCGCATCTATCACGGTGACACGGACTGAAGTCTGGTATTCTGCTGACCCGGTGCCAATACGTTTGCGGCCAGTGATTCACGTTGTCAGCGCGTTACATGAATAACCGTGTCGAAATGAGATGAGTATTTGTGTAGAACAGGCGGTGTTACCCGTTATAAACACATCAGGGCCACGGACGCAATGATGAAATAAAAAATTAAAACGTATATATTATTTCAACATCTGGTTTATTTAAACAGCCAGCGTATAATCGAATGAGTGTAGTTATAAGATATTTCAATCGCAACATACGTGTTTCTTAGGGTAGGTTGTATTTCAATGTTTCAATTTTTTCCACATAGTTGTTTTATGTTTAAAAATAATTATTCGGTTAATATGTTGTAAACCTAGTTCGCTAAAGCTTTGGTGAACATTATAAAATGCGCTCAAAATACGCTTGAAAGCATATTTGTCCCAACGTAGATATAGGGCATTCATTTATAATTGAAAATGTATAATGTACGAAGTGAACTTGTTTTGTTGTCTGTAGATATCACATACGTATTGGCGTTGATAATATCTACATATCACATACGTATTGGCGTTGATAATATCTACATATCACATACCTATTGGTGTTGATAATATGTACATATCACATACGTATTGGTGTTGATAATATGTACATATCACATACCTATTGGTGTTGATAATATGTACATATCACATACGTATTGGTGTTGATAATATGTACATATCACATACGTATGGGTGTTGATAATATGTACATATCATATACGTATTAGTGTTGATAATATGTACATATCACATACCTATTGGTGTTGATAATATGTACATATCACATACGTATTGGTGTTGATAATATGTACATATCACATACGTATGGGTGTTGATAATATGTACATATCATATACGTATTGGTGTTGATAATATGTACATATCACATACGTATTGGTGTTGATAATATCTACATATCACATACGTATTGGTGTTGATAATATCTACATATCACATACTTTTTGGTGTTAATAATATGTACATATCACATACGTATTGGTGTTGATAATAGAACATGTTTGTGGATGGCGTGGCCACAGACACGTAACTATAGATTGCTGTGCCACTTGGTCGGCCAGCGCATGCGCGCACCTTCCCTTGCATGCACGCACACGCACAACAATGTGTGATTCCATAATACAAAGTAAACATGTCAAACGTCACGTATATTTGTGTCCGCGATGAAGCGCACATCTGGCCATCTATAAGGCGTACATTCTTTTTAGTGTCCTGTTTATGCGTTTGTAGGAATATCCCCATGGAATATTACATGTTCGTACTCACTGCGCATGTCTAACGCATTATTAAATAAACATATTATATGTAAAAGATGTATCTGCAGAGTTAATTAAATTTCACATTGCATCACATAGGCAGGGACCTACCACCTTCCAGTAAGTGTGACGATTTCCCACGGAGCATACCCCGCTCTAGTAGTCCAAAAGGTAAACTGTCATTATGACATGACTAAATGTGTTTTGGTTATGACCTACACAATAACATATGCGGAAACAACCTGTGAAACATGTACGGTGAGATTGGCAACGATATATATGTGGTACAAACCAAACAGCATGTGTTTACATGACAATACAGAACATCAGTAAAACAATCTGGTCATCGATAGAGGAGGTGCTCAAAGGTGAAGCCGTAACACAATATTCCAACTAATGCGTGTTTGTTAGACTGGCCTGAATACACGACTACAACTTCTCACAAGAAGTTTTGACCATGGCGACGTGTACAAACACACAGGAATAGTGGATCCGTATCCGCTTTAAAAAATGGCGTTAACGTGGGTGATACTGGCGTAGACGGAGTGACCCGCACGCACAGAGAAGACAGGAAAACATTGCTACAATCGGTTAGATCGGCAAGACGAAATTAGTGCCATTCTTAATGGGAATTTGCCGCCACTACAAGAAAGATAAAACGTTCAGAACTATGCAGCTGTTCATTTAAGTTTTTCGCTCTTTGTTAGATCATTGAGCCACATGTGCTGATTCCGAGTAACGTCAATGTCTACTGTCGTGTAGCATTTAGCCGGGTTATAACCGGCTGCTATGCTAACGCAATCTATTCCATCAACGTAAATGTCGTCACGACCCAGCGTTTAAACTCCGTGTTTTTTATTCAGGGGCGGAAGAACCAAATGCACGGATCATTAATTTAGCAGACATGTTGACATTTCGGCCAATAGAAGAAGTCCTGCGTAGAGGAGTCGGATTGCGTGTGTCATCTCATAATCACAAAACGCATTATAGTATTATTATTATTTATTTTAATCTGTTTGTAGTTTCGTTCTGGATGTTTGCCAGCCTTGGCTGATTAGATAGAAGTTCGTTTCACTTTCAGCAGTGACCTTCAACATGTTTCGGTTAATAGGTTCAACATTGATCAGTTCGTTCTAGTCTTAGTTCGCGAAAGTAGAAAGCACGGTTTATTCCAGGTCATGCCAGAGAACATTATATTTTTAGAGCATCGATGCGAATACATTCATAACCACGCACAGCAAATTCGGCATGCAAAAACAACCAATGCATGTGTGTTGGCGCATTCTCTACTCGATCAAAGCGTAATGTCAAGCATTCAAGGGTACTAAATATGACATTTATACAAAACTATTCTGCAAGAGAGAGAAGGGGAAGACAGA
>OZ023212.1:14759118-14791618 GCA_963995525.1 Escarpia spicata
GATAGAGATTCTGCGTCAGAAATATATGCACAACGACAGCATGCAAACGAGCAGCCATCTTAAAGGACCGGTTCACTTGTCAGGAGGAAACCACAACGACAGCTTATCAAGACACATCTTGCTGAAACTATGCAGAGACACGGAAGGAGTGAACGTGGAATTAGATCAACATGTGACAGACGTTAACGCGACCGACACGGATGGTGCAGACGGTCGCACAAAAACATACGGACACATTCGGGGTGTAAATACTTCCGGTGCAAACCGGGTAAATGATATCGGATATAACGACGGTGCGACAACGTCGCGAACTAAATACGTGTTGAAGGCGCACCGTTCTGAATCGGAGGAAGTGTTTGAGATTGCGCACATTCTACACTACTGTAGCATTGCCATATTAGGCGTGTTTGTGGTTCAGGTTGGTCGTCGCTTATATATTCATTCTTATTCAATACAATACCTGGGGAAAAGCAGTCATATGTATGTATATAACCCCCACCCCGAGATCCCCATTGCTCCGGGCGAATTTCGAGAACAAAATCTAAATCTACGAATCACCCCAATGGGCCCGCCAGGTGAAAAACCCAAGTCCAGCTCCAGGCATGCAAAACTGACGGAGATATGTGGCTTTTTAAAATGGTGACCCACCAAGATCTCCATCCTGGGACGAACTGTTCCAATGGGCCCCCTAGATCGCACACAAAATATCATCCCCATACATGCAAAACTAACAAATAAATAAACAAACACACTGAACGATAGAGAACCCTGTTGTTTTATAATATAGATAGCACGTTGTTTACATATTTAGTATTATTTTTACTTCTCTTTTGAAGCATATCTGTAGGACTATGAACATAATTTTTAAAGAATTGTTTTCCCATTCATACAATTAGATAGTTGTTTAACTTGTTTTTTTGTAATTCATATTTGTACGTTTACGTTTACGGGTTTTAATAATGCTATGTGATAAAACATACATTTTATACATAATACTCGGTTTGTTTCCTTTTTCTTTCAATGGCTTCCTTGTTTAACCTATTTACATTCGTAATGCATATTTCTATGTTATTGATTTTTTACCCCAAATATAAGTATATTACATATTCTATTATCAGTTGAATGTTGTATCATTTTACGTTCACGGCATCTGCCGAATAATTCATAATGCTAAACCCATTGCATCCTGTTGCAGCTGTTTATGAAAATAATTGGATTTGGTCGAGCATTCTTCCATATGAAAATGGAGGTAGGTCGTGAAACGGTCAACTCGGAGGCTGCGAGGGAAATAGATTTGTGCATGGAATTCCACTCATCATAATACGGAACTGTTGATGGAAATACTGAAACCTCCAACGTCTGGACTCGGACAAAGAGATCCATCACTATAAATACAGGGTGGTCTTAAATTATCTTTCCTACTTTGAATGCTAGCAAAACAAGAACTATCAAACTGACAAGTAACATTTTTTAATCATACTCGAAGTTTATGTTTACGCAGTTTCCTATTCAGGTGTGTGACAGTGTCTCCCGTGAGTAAGATATCCACGAGAAAAAAAACACGGCGATCGTGCTAGAGAAGGGTCCTTTTGTGAAGTGGCTTGCACGGAGCAGGGATATGGCAGCGATGGTCATCATCACAGACGTAGGGTCGCTGCCAAACTCCAACTACAAAGTACCGCCCTCACTGCACACGTCACAGGGAGCTTTCTGTGGCATCAATCGTTATGTTTCGTTGGACGGGTGTGGGCGTATATCTGACAATAATACTGGGAAAATGCATACTACTTGAGTTGGGCTACAGGAACGTTCAAACAGCACGTGTGTATGTCAACTGGTTCTTGCTTGCTACATTCAAATTGGAAAGCTAATATAGGAACCTGTGCAATTAACTTAATACATTTTAAATACAATTTTAAAAAGCACGGATGTATTTAGTAGTGAGTGTGAAATCTCGCTACAATAATTTGGTGTAAGTAAAATCCGCTTAAAAGGAATAACTTTAGAATCACTGTTCTGGTCTGTCTTTCTTTATGTAGCCATTATATTTCTTATAGCGTGTGTCTACTCTATGTAGCCACTATGTTCCTTATAGCGTGTGTCTACTCTATGTAGCTACTATGTTCCTTATAGCGTGTGTCTACTCTACGTAGCCACTATGTTCCTTATAGCGTGTGTCTATTCTACGTAGCCATTATGTTCCTTACAGCGTGTGTGTCTACTCTATCTAGCCACTACGCTCCTTATAGCGTGTATCTACTCTAAGTAGCCACTATGTTCCTTATAGCGTGTGTCTACTCTATGTAGCCACTATGTTCCTTATAGCGTGTGTCTACTCTATGTAGCCACTATGTTCCTTATAGCGTGTGTCTACTCTATGTAGCCACTATGTTCCTTATAGCGTGTGTCTACTCTATGTAGCAACTATGTTCCTTATAGCGTGTGTCTACTCTATGTAGCCACTATGTTCCTTATAGCGTGTGTCTACTCTATGTAGCAACTATGTTCCGTATAGCGTGTGTCTACTCTATGTAGCCACTATGTTCCTTATAGCGTGTGTCTACTCTATGTAGCCACTATGTTCCTTATAGCGTGTGTCTACTCTATGTAGCAACTATGTTCCTTATAGCGTGTGTCTACTCTATGACGCCATTACGTTCCTTATTGTGTGTGTCTACTCTATGTAGCCATTATGTTCCTTATAACGTGTGTCTACTCTACGTAGACATTATGTTCCTTATAGCGTGTGTCTACTCTACGTAGACATTATGTTCCTTATAGAGTGTGTCTACTCTACGTAGCAATTATGTTTCTTATAGCGTATGTCTACTCTATGTAGCCATTATGTTCCTTATAGCGTGTGTCTACTCTACGTAGCCATTATATTCCTTATAGCGTGTGTATATTCTACATAGCCATTATGTTCCTTATAGCATGTGTTTACTCTATGTAGCCATTGTGTTCCTTATAACGTGTGTCTACTCTACGTAGACATTATGTTCCTTATAGCGTGTGTCTACTCTACGTAGACATTATGTTCCTTATAGAGTGTGTCTACTCTATGTAGCCATTATGTTCCTTATAGCGTGTGTCTACTCTATGTAGCCATTATGTTCCTTATAGCGTGTGTCTACTCTACGTAGCCATTATGTTCCTTATAACATGTGTCTACTCTACGTATACAGTATGTTCCTTATAGCGTGTGTCTACTCTACGTAGACATTATGTTCCTTATAGAATGTGTCTACTCTATGTAGCCATTATGTTCCTTATAGCGTGTGTTTATTCTACGTAGCCATTATGTTCCTTATAGCGTTTGTCTACTCTACGTAGGCATTGTGTTCCTTATAGCGTGTGTCTACTCTACGTAGCCACAATGTTCCTTATAACGTGTGTCTACTCTACGTAGACATTATGTTCCTTATAGCGTGTGTCTACTCTGTGTAAACATTATGCTCCTTATAGCGTGTGTCTACTCTATGTAGCCATTATGTTCCTTATAGCGTGTGTCTATTCTATGTAGCCAGTACGTTCCTTATAGCGTGTGTCTACTCTATGTAGCCTCTATGTTCCTTATAGCGTGTGTCTACTCTATGTAGACGTTATGTTCCTTATAGCGTGTGTCTACTCTATGTAGCCACTACGTTCCTTATAGCGTGTGTCTAGGCCCGTAGACTGGGGAATGGGATGCGATGGATGCGTTCGCATAGGGATATAGGGTATTGTTTGACTTTCTAGGAACTTGAATCAGGGGCGCAGTTGAATGTTTGAAAGGGTGGAATTGGAGGTTTTGGTGAATGTCAAGGAGTTGAAGTTGGATATCTTAAGACGCACAGCCGAAATACTCAACCGCACTATGAACGTGATACGTGCATTTAAACTTACGACGTGTTGTTGACGCAGCTGTTCGACGCTGCCGTCATTCTGTCTTCCTTCGCTATGGACATCGTCTTCCTGGAGGGCATCGAGAGTACCCAGGGGGAGGAGGCGGCCGCTCTCCTCGTCCTCTTTCTCCTTTGGCGAATACTCCGCGTCATCAACGGTAAATACTGTCGTGACTCGTGTGTTTGTATGTATGTATGTGTGTGAGCGCGTGCGCGCGTGTGTATGTGCGTGCGTGCGTGTATGCGTGCGTGCGTGCGTGCGTGCGTGTGCATGAAGACGTTTTCTTCAATGAACATATGTGAATTTTACTTTACTGTTACAACTGTTATTATTGTCTGTTGATCCGTACATTGTTGTTGGCGTTGTTGCAATAGTACCAGCAACAGTAGTTAGCTAGGGGGTCATGTGGACATGTGTTACGTACCTGACAATGTGTTGTTCAGTTTGAGTGATTTCCGACTGAACATTGCGACACTGATATGAATTACTGTTATAATAGTTCAAATTCGCATCGCCTTATGAATTGAATATAATAGTTTGGCGATGAAATTAAATAATCATATTTTGCAACATACAAAGATCGCTTTACTGTATATTCTGCCAATAAATCAGCTAATGAAGATCGACATAGATTACCTTTCCATAATTTACTTGCAGTTGCGTGGGAGCAATCTCTGTGCACTTAAACTGTCTTCATTAATCCGTTTTGTCAGGTTTCCATTTCCGCACACACTTCTGAGGGACTAATTGGCCGGAAACACTTTAGTGATTCACTTATACATTTTGTTTTAATCACTCAAAACCTCAAACGTCAGATCCGTCAAATCTGATCATTTGCTTTCTCAGTGACTGATTTTGTACACGCTACATTGTTTTTGTTCTTAGTTTAAAACATACACAAAGTGCTGAGCGGCCAATGCCTAGACAATTCGCAAGTGACACTTATAACTATAGAATCATGAGCTGTTCGAGATGAGGAATGCGTGCGCACAGTTATATTATTAAACTATCAAAGTGTGCCCATTTGAAAAATCAAATCATGTACATTTTAACAATATTAAATTACAAAGCACTTAGACAGTCGAATCATTTATTTTAATATATTTACAATAGTTAAAGACGAGTACAATTAACCACTCAAAACACTACAGCAGATCTTGTGCTGCCAAAAGTGTTAGGGCGATAATAGGGTCGTTTAGGAAACCGCATGTTTAGTTCGTTCAAGCAGACAACGCGCAGGTCATCGTGGTCTGTTTGATTGAGCATATTACATCACTTAAGGTGGGCATCTACGATGATATTAAAGTAACCAAATATTACATTTTACAGGTTATTTGAAATTCATCCAACCCCAAAAGTAAAAAATGCAAAAAAAAGTGGGTTCTGCGCACATTTAAAAAAGTGACATTGTTACAACTACGTTAGAATCAAAATTACCAAAATACTGTTAAGTAATGTAAAGTAGCACATTCCAGCTGGATTTCAACGAATTTCAATGTTTCACTTACAAGGTGAAATGTCATTTTAGCAAGAGTTGCTCAAAGTGTTCATTCACTCGTTGTCTCTTCAAAGAAATACCTCCTTAAATCCCGGACAAAAAGTGAGGTTTTGTTACCCTGAAATCACTCCCCTGTCTAATGCTTATTGTAAAATGTGAAATAAAATTGTAATTACCCGGCAGTCGCCTACCTAAAATAAAGGAAATGCGAAAACAAACGGCGCTATCGACGTATATAGATATGGTGTGAGCACACGACACGATTCAAATATCTACATCCCGTAAACACGCCGCACAAATCATCTAAAGCATGAACAAACGATACAAATCAAGTAGAGATATCACTCCAACGCTCGATCCGCTTCACGGAATGCTTCTTATTGATGTCGCTATGTTTACTCTAGCAGTACCGCTAGTGAAGCCGGAAGAACTGAATATGGAGTTTCCGAAAGGCTTGGTAGGTCATTTGATGTGCAGACATCTGTTTTGTATCAACAACAACGCGGGTTGCATCCGGCTAGCTGTGGCGGTTTAGAAGGACGACATCAAAGACCTGGGCTGAGCAAGTCGTAACGGACGCATCGTTTACAAACGCCCTTCCGGTTCAACGGGTGTGAATATTCTTTTTCACGATGTCGGATCAATGTTGTTTATGCGTTGCCTACACGAATCTTCAAAGTGTTGCTAATTAAGATGGTTCCATTGTAATATCCGTAGATTAGCATGAAGTGGTTTATGTTTACTTAAACCGTGTGATTAAGTAGCATATTTTAAATATATAGATTATGTTCTTAAATAGATGCGTACAATTTTGGAGAAGTGTCATGAATCAAGTATGATGTTAAATCATTGTTTCTTTGTTCGTTTTTTGCGATGTTTTCATGTCGTTTCTCTGATTTTATGTGTATTAATGTTATTTACGTGATACTCACAGTTCGTTTTTTGTGTCATCTGCCACCGATGTTAAATGTGGTATTTTATTGCGATGTGCTACCGTTACTTAACCGTTAGTGTAGCGCGTGTACTGAAATGTTACTGTTGTGTGTATTCCTGTTGTTTACTCTAATGATGTTACTGTAATGTATCACTCTTATTTACAATGGTGATTTACCGACGCCAGGTGACTCTGAATAAGCCAAAGGCTTCCTTGTCCGCATGCCGTCTGGAATTAGTAGCTCTGGATGGCAATCTTGTTCAATCTTGTCATACTGTCTGTTTACTGTGATGATCTAATGATGGCGGATTCGTTTACCTTCATACCAGGGTA
Organism: Escarpia spicata; assembly: GCA_963995525.1. Classification (NCBI taxonomy): domain Eukaryota; kingdom Metazoa; phylum Annelida; class Polychaeta; order Sabellida; family Siboglinidae; genus Escarpia; species Escarpia spicata. The sequence continues at coordinate 14,765,769 of OZ023212.1, forward strand.
TCGTTTTATTGTAGGCATAATGGTGACAACAAAGATATCGCTTGGTCGTAGGCATAATGGTGACGATGAAGATATCGCTCGATTGCAAGCATAACAGTGACAAAGATATCGCTTGATTGTAGGCATTATAGTGACGACAAAGATATCGCTTGATTGTAGGCATAATGGTGACGACAAAGATATCGCTTGATTGTAGTTATAATGGTGACAACAAAGATATCGTTTGATTGTAGGTATAATGACGACGACAAATATATTGCTTGATTGTAAACATAATAGTGACAATAAAGATATATCTTGATTGTAGGCATAATAGTGTCGATAAAGATATCGCCTGATTGCAGGTATAATAGTGACGACAAAGATATCGTTTGATTGTAGGCATAATGGTGACGACAGAAACTTTCATTTTTCATATCCAAGATGTTTAATTTGCCTGGTAGAGGCTTTCGTCAACGTATCACGTCGATGTACCAATGACGCTGAATGACGTCATCGTACACGTGAGGCAGTTCGTAATTGCCCTCGTCTCTGTTGATGGGTGTTTTGGTTTTCCTGATCCAGATGGCTTCCTTGATATGCCGAATTCTTCTGTTGGGTTCCTCGTCTACAATTTTCACTCCCTCCCAGTCTATGCTGTGGTTTTCAGTTGTCTGTAAGGGCGGGTTTATTGATTGATGATTTATTGTGTATTTCTCATTTTTCGTGTTGTCTACGTCCTTTCTGTGTTCCTCCAGTCTTGTTTTGAGTAGTCTTCCTGTCTCCCCAATGTACTCAGCATAGAGGGCAATTACGAACTGCCTCACGTGTATGATGACGTCTTTCAGCGTCATCGGTTGCTGATGAAGTCGACGTGATACGTCAACGAAAGCCTCAACCAGGTACATTAAACAACCTGGATATGAAAAATGAAAGTTTCTGATTTGAAAACGAACTATCCTGAAGAATGTTCAGTAAGGTGGCGACAAAGATATTGCTTGATTGTAAGCATAATAGTGACGATAAAGATATCGCTTGATTGTAGGCATGACGGTGTCGACAAAGATATCGCTTGATTGTAGGTATAATGGTGACAACAAAGATATTGCTTGATTGTAAGCATAATAGTGACGATAAAGATATCGCTTGATTGTAGGCATGACGGTGTCGACAAAGATATCGCTTGATTGTAGGTATAATGGTGACAACAAAGATATTGCTTGATTGTTAACATAATAGTGACGATAAAGATATCGCTTGATTGTAGGCATGACGGTGTCGACAAAGATATCGCTTGATTGTAGGTATAGTGGTGACAACAAAGATATTGCTTGATTGTAAGCATCATGGTGTCGATAAAGATATCGCTTGATTGTGTGTATAATGGTGACAACAAATATATTGCTTGATTGTAAGCATAATGGTGACGACAAAGATATCGGTTGATTGTAGGCATAATGGTGACGTCAAAGAAACGGCAGGAGTTCCGCATAAAACTGCAGAAACGGACTCGACGCCGGGCGGAGAGAAAGGTCGACATTCTGGAGGAGGAGAAACTTCAAAAGAACGTCAGTACCAGCAAAAGATGGCGGTAGAATGCAGCCGTAAATAGAAGGCAAACAACAACAACCGAGCTTTGGCTTGCCGGCTATAAATAACAGTTTAGGTTTGCTCTACCTGTATAAAGAATGCAAACATCACTAAGGCAGATGTCAGTACTAAACCATTGTTAGTAACTATACACACGCTTAATGAGGCCAAAGTGATATTGATTTGTGTATGAGTTTACCCGGTCGTGTAAATTGGCGCTTGGTAACGACAAATGCTCTGACAACATACTGTTGAAAGGAATCGATTATGACAGCTGAAACAATGCGTAAATGCATAATAGATCGCAGACATTGGCTGCTGTTAGAAAGTTATATTTGCTATTATTAAATCCTCTTTAAAATAATAAGTTGTTGTCTATCTTTGTTCCCCCTATAGCTAAAACATGCAGACCACGCATGATATGATCACCGCCAACGAACATAATAAACACGGCCTACGCCAATGCGTGATCGAGCTCATATAAAAGAATGTGCTCACATAGTTTCACTACAATAGTAAACTGGCGGGGTAGTGCTTGCAGCGTAGATCTTGGACATTTTGTGAAATTATATCAATGAACTTAATCATTATACGTCTATAATGTTGAATAAAATCAGGAAAAAACTATTGTTTAGGAACAGTGGGGCAATTTATGTAAATAACAGGAATATTATTAACTTTAATATAATACAGTGCGATCTAATTTGATAGGTGCTCGTTTGGACAGACTTCTGGCCCAACGGTTGGATATGCAATTATCAATTATTTTCATCGGAGCACATCTGCATCATGATGCAACTGTTCATCGTCGTGGTCGTCGTTTTGTTTCCAGAAAGAAATCTCGACCCTGAAGGAGCTGTGTGTGAGCAAGGGGGCGAGCAAGACCGACATATCTGCGTGCAAGCCGAAGAGAAAAGGTTGGTGCAACGACAAGGTCAATGTCGATATCAAATCATTGTCAACAACGACGTACACGAAGTAGTCTGTCAAACCTTGTCAGGCCAAAGACCGATGCCAAACGTGTGTGGGGTTATACTCGGCCGTGTGAAAGCGGTGCTAGGTAACGATATTGCATTTGTAACAACATATTGTTTAAATTATCGATTACGGCAATGCGTGACGTCCTTGTATATTGTGTCTATGGTTGACTGTTTATAGACACACTTGGTGTCGACGAGGACCTGGTGCTGATATTATGTAAGACATAGTTGTTACGGGAAGTTAAGCAGGTCAACATGTCCTGTACGCAAGCATGCGCGCACAAACACGCGCGCGCGCGCGCGCGCACACACACACACACACACACACACACACACACACACACACACACACACACACACACACACACACATACACACACGTCGTTTTCAGGGGCGGATCCACAAAGAGTAGTCTGGGAGAGCATACCTCCACAAAAATTCACTCCGGCTGTCGGCTCGGCTCATGACTTCGGAATACGACCCAGGGGTTGGGGATTGGGAGCTGTCCATGTTTTTGCAAATTTTAAAGAAAAAATCCTCCAACTCCGATTGTATCCCGTTGAGATTCGCCGGAGGGTACAATAAAATGGTTTGGGGAAACGTCAGGCTAACGCGGGAATAGCGCTGGCAAATTCTAAAGATCCTAAGGGGCACACACCCACCCCCCGGCCCACTGAGTCCGCCTTTGGTAACTCACTACTCGTACAACTCCACCATGATTGCCTGCGCATACACGAAGGTCACGATGACTGTCGCGTTCCTTCTCAGCGTGGAACAAGAAGTGTGACGCGGCCAGCGGTCTGTCGGCCATCGCGTCTCTCTCCCTCGGCCTGTCCATGTCGATGATCGGCAGCGAGTCGAGTCTGATCACGCCGAGTCCGCCGAATGGAGTGGCCATCAAACGCCGTGATACGTCGCCGTGGCTGCCTGGCATGGCGCTGTCGGACGGCTCCCGGCGCCGTATCAGCTTCGGTCCTGGTCGCAACGGGCGGTGGTCGTCCGAGATCTCCGACATGTCGTCCATGGAACGACTCGAGGAGAGCGCAGACGAGGAGGAAGCAATCATAAACACCGGGACACACCAAACCCCGAAACCGGAATCGGAGAACGGAACTGTCTCCAAATCCGAGTCCCCGAGCGAAGGAATACGGAGGTCGAGACGCAATCGCGGCGTCCCCGGAGGAAGTGTCGTGCGGCAGGGAGCCATTGACCTGGGCGGGAAGCGGGGAGACACCGTCGTCATAGAGGTTGGCAACGACGAGGAGACGGAAGCGGTGGAGACGGAAGCGGTGGAGATGAAAAAGACGCACAGCTGCGCGGAGCATATCGTCGCAAATCATGTCGAGGTAAGCGATGTGCGTGTGCGTGTGCGTGTGCGTGTATGTGTGCTTGTGCGTGTGCGTGTGCGTGTATGTATGCGTGTGCGTATGTGTGTCTGTGTTTGTGCTTGCGTGTGTACGTGCGTGTGTGTGATCGTACGTGCGTGTGTGAACGAGTGCATGTGATTTTATGTATGTATGGGTGTATATATGTATGTATGTATTTATGTATGTATGTACGTATATATGTACGTACGTACGTACGTATGTACGTATGTACGTATGTACGTATGTACGTATGTACGTATGTATGTATATATATATATATATATATATGTATGTATGTATGTATCTATGTATGTGTGTACGTATGTATGTATGTATGTATGAATACGAGTGTGTGTGACGGTATACGTATGTATGTATGTATGTATGTATGTATGTATGTATGTATGTATGTATGTATGTATGTATGTATGTATGTATGTATGTATGTATGCATGCATGTATGTATGCATGTATGCATGCATGCATGCATGCATGCATGCATGTATGCATGTATGTACGTGTGTACATATGTATGAATACGAGTGTGTGTGACGGTGTGCGTATGTGCTTCTGCGTATGTGCGTGCGTGCCTGCAAGGTAATATGAATATCGTAAGTAGTTTGTTTCTAGTTACCACAGAATACAACGAATAGTTTATCCGAAAGCAGTATGTGTGGGTTGAAAATAGGAAAGCGCCATCTTGATTGTTCATCTGACTAGAATCAGTAAAGCTGGCTAGAAGACGATGTAGATGGACTCACCCGGTGAATGCAATTATGCACATACGTGCGTGTACTGTGTACATATAGTTGTGCCCATATTACTCCGCTTAAGAGGATACCGCTAGGGCTACTGCATATCTTCGTCTTCCTCCGATGACGTCACCAATACCTGGTGGCCGCATCATGTGATGTGTTTCGCTCACCTGTCACGGCCCTCTGTCATTCTCTCCCACTCTCGGCTGGCTCGTGCGGCCCTTCGGTGTCTTTATTGTCGTTATATCTCCATAGTCGTTGTGTCTTCTTGCCCTTCGCCCATCAAGTGTCTCTTCAATCTGATCTCCTTTCCTTATGCCGCCGTCTTCTTTCTATCTACACGTGTCGCTTTACCTATTCTACGTAGCCAGATGTTCTCCGATTTTTGCTTTTGCTTATACCCGTTTGCATCATTTTGATTGTAGTACGACACAGCAACAGTATTATGATCGCTCAGCCGACGGACGTGTTTGGAGAAAGCACTGGTGTTGGCGTGTTTGAATAAGCGCTGCACGAACACGTATTGTGCGTCGACTGCACGCCCTGGAGTGTACTCACAAGACGAAACATGGCTTGCATAAGTCGCAGTGACAACTGCAGTACGAACGAGTTGAGTCACAGGCAGAAGCACTGGAACAATGTGTTATTAAAACTGACAATTCGCCAGCGCAGTTTCAATGCAGTGGAATGATCAATACGGAGAACCAGCCAGGCGATGGTCACAGAACTAGTCAGCAGTTGATCATGGACTGAAATGTAATGTTATTACTATTATTATTATTACTAATATTAGATGATGGCATATAAGGAAGTGTAGTTTATTAGAAGCCGTTTACGCGGTACAATCAAGTGTTTGTACAATGCAACTGGTTGTATAGACTAGTGGATGTGTAAATAGTCAAGGCGGAAGTGGTTGTTGCGACATATCTGCAGACAGCATCTCGACCATGACAATAGCTAGTCAATAATGAAATATTACCCAAAACACTCCCACTGTGACAATACATCGTCGCGCGCCAGGTGTCGCTGCTGCTGATTACGTCAGTGCCAGCCAGCAGTACCCCCGACTGATCGCTTTGCGAAACACTGAATTTAAGCTCAGCCTATGAAATAGCTTACTAGATCAGTGGTTGGCGGCAGGTCAGGTGGTTATAATAAAACTAATTTCAACCAACCGTGGCTCTTGTTACATGCAATGTATAGGAAGTAGAAGCAATTAATCGAACACACAATACCGCCCAGCTGCTCGTACTAATGGGCGAACGGGTCATTATATATTGGGATTCCCAGAAGTCGTTTATCCTTCTTCAAATTGGGGCGGATATTTGCGCTGTTCTCAGGGGTGATGCAGTCGCGACTGGCAAAGTCAATGACTAGTTTTACTCAGCTAACTTCCGCACATCGCATAGAAGATCAGCCAGGGCTAGTTTTGCATGACAGACAGCCCTGGCTTGCGAGGATGTTGCAGCACCATTCGCTACAAATTGAACATCTTAGAGAAACTGTGTCGCTTGATAAAATGTCATGTTTTGCTGACGATGCCGTCAAATCAAGCGAAAGACAGACCGGCTTTCTTTGATGACAATATTCAAACCACGTGACAGGTGCATTGATTTGCGATTTATCGTGAGCAATTATGTTACAACGAATGACTACAGGGGAAATTAATTAAAAGTTGTCTCTCAATATGTCCTTTGATACTAGGAGAGAGAGAGAGACACAGAGAGAGAGAGAGAGAGAGAGAGAGAGAGAGAGAGAGAGAGGGAGGGAGGGAGGGGGAGGGAGGGAGGGAGGGAGGGAGGGAGGGAGGGAGGGAGGGAGGGAGGGAGGGAGGAGGAGGGGAGGGAGGGAGGGAGGGAGGGAGGGAGGGAGGGAGGGAGGGAGGGAGGGAGGGAGGGAGGGAGGGAGGGAGGGAGGGAGGGAGGGAGGGAGGGAGGGAGGGAGGGAGGGAGGGAGAGAGAGAGAGACATATATATATATATATATAGAGAGAGAGAGAGAGAGAGAGGGGGGAGGGGCAGGGAGGGAGAGAGATTGAGGGGGCGAGAGAGGGGGCGAAAGAGGGGGCGAGAGAGGGGGCGAGAGAAGGGGCGAGAGAGGGCGCGAGAGAGGGCGTGAGAGAGAGAGAGAGAGAGAGAGAGAGAGAGAGAGAGAGAGAGAGAGAGAGAGAGAGAGAGAGAGAGAGAGAGAGAGAGAGAGAGAGAGAGAGAGAGAGAGAGAGAGAGAGAGAGAGAGAGAAGAGAGAGAGAGAGAGAGAGAGAGAGAGAGAGGAGAGAGAGAGAGAGAGAGAGAGAGAGAGAGAGAGAGAGACTGCTCTGTACAAAACGGGTATTCAGTTACATCTGTATTCGTGAGGAAGGTAGGCCCACAGTATTCTTAATAACATATTGTTGTCACAAGACAATCGGGATTATGAACCTCGCTAGATAATGATCAATAAACAGGGGCAGGGGCAGGGGCAGGGGCAGGGGCAGGGGCAGGGGCAGGGGCAGGGGCAGGGGCAGGGGCGGGTCCAGAGAAGATAGTCTTGGGGGCACCGTCCCGTCATTTTCTGATTGTGACAGAAATAATACCTTATAGTCTCATCGTTCAAACTCCAGCTAATTTTCCTCGACATTCCCGGACTAATAACACATTACATGTATAGTTAAATTGGTAATTTATGTTGACGTAGCCACATTTTTAAACATTTATTCTCAAACGTTCACTTTTTTAAGGTTTATATATATATATATAAACAAGTATCCCAAACATTGTTAAGAAAATATGTATTAAAGGGAATAAAAACATCTATTGCTTGAATTCATATTAAATTAGATCCTGCTATATATTTCCATGTCCACCAAGCCAAAAAATCCCCCAAAATCGAAGAATTAGAAATTCCACATTTTATGCTGTACATCCGGACATTTTCGAATATGCATATTTTTTGCGCGCTTTTCGGGATGCCGAGATGTGACGTCAGAGTTGACTCAGGCCGATACAGCGACCGCTTGTTTACATTCATTCTCAGCAATATGACAGCAGAGGTGGCTGTGTAATGCGAATATCATCATGGTTCATTGTGCGGCATTCGGTTGTAATGCAAACTCTTCTAAACATAGAGCAACACACAATTTTTTCGGTTCCCTACGGATCCAGTTTTATTGAAGAAATGGATCGCCAAAATCAAGCGAGCTAATTTCAAGCCGACGAAACACAGCCGGCTTTGCTCCGCTCATTTTGAGAAAAGCTGTTTCGATCGCGATCCGGAGATGTTGGCAACCCTTGGATATCTTGGTGCTCGAATATCGTTGAAAAGCGATGCAGTCCCAACAATATTCCCGGCAGTAGAAGCTGCATTGATGCCGTCAATCCGCAGAAGACAGGCGTCGGCACGGGCAGGATCGACGGCCGCTTTGCCCGAGTCGAAGGCAAGCGGGTCTCGCAAGCGTTGTTCCAGTGCCGCAGGCTCCGCTGCCGCTGTGACTACAGCCGGCTCAGCAACTACACCCATGGCTTCTTTGGGGTACCAGGTTCCTTCGACGAGTGGTGAATTTACGAGGTCTGCTTACCGAAAGCGGCAACGAATCAAGGTAATTCTTACATGTTATATCTACTATTATTATTCTGTAGGTCTAGTATAATGCCTGGACGGGACGGTCTCGTGTGTGTCAAGTGTCAAAATAAGTTATTCAACTTATTGTCATTGTATCCCATTGGTTCCAATCATATCACGGAACTCTTCCTAAGTATCTGATATTCTAAATATTGTAGTTATGCACGATACTACTATAATAAATCTACATATACTCAGTTTTGTGGAAAATTTGATAGTGTAATCAAATCGATTCAGGTGACTGTTTTTATCATTATCATGGTTACAGGAATGTAAGGCATTTAATTAATCTATTTAGTTTTACATGCAAATAAGAAATAATTATTTTAATTATACTCGTTGCCGAGTCAGGTTAGTCTGTTATAATGTTTTTTAAACCATAAGAAGCAATACTTGGATATAGAACATTGCAATGTGAATTTGCAGATGGAAGAATAATTATATTTTCAAATGTATTTAACGTTGAATTTGCATAAATTAATTATTATTTTTCATACATAACATTTGTTGTTTTTTAAATGACAATACTTGGACTTTAAAAAAGTGCCATGCATTTTGATCAACATCAAATATATGTACACATAAAGTACCATGCATAAGTTATATATTGAAAACAAAAATTATAAAATTAGGAAGTGGTCTGTCTCACTCTCATAGTTGGAACCAGTTGCTGGCAATCTCCTCCTCTGACACATGACTCACTAAAGTCTTATGTCATCAATGACTTGCTGAAGAATTATCCCCCATCAGTATTCTCTGTAGAAACAGTTTATTACAGTGTTTGGCACCTGTTTGCTAATCCAGCTAATTGGACTCCTTTGTTGTGACTCCTCCACTTGACTGAGGAACTAAGTGTAGTGTTTGCCCGAGTCAACTGATCAAAGATCAAATCTAATTAATTACCAGTTGACATTGCACTTTGTAGGTCTTTCCTGCTATGAATAACAAATACACCAGCCACCTCCAGCTGGCCCACTGCATTCTCCCTCCAGTTAAAATAGTTATCTGAACCTGATCTACTGGTAATTAAAGCATGCTAGGTGGAAATGGCAGGAACTGGGTAACATGGATGTGACATGTCGGATACTTATTATTACTATAATTAACCTATGCAATTAACCCATGCCTAATATCACCCTGATCACCATTGCAATTGGTAAACCTTGCAGGTAGATATGATTAATTATTATTAATATTGAATGGTTACCACATTGAACACCCTGTAGATTACAGTATGTATTCATCGAGTTAATAATCTATTATGTTTAAGTTTTCAAAAGTAATGTTTTCAATAAATATAATTCTTACAGTAGATGCAGCTTTCATAACACACACTATTGTAACACACAAGTACTGTTACATAACACACACTATTGTAACACACAAGTACTGTTACATTTGTTACTATATAATTCTTACAGTAGAGAGCAGCTTTCATAACACACACTATTGTAACACACAAGTACTGTTACATTTGTTACTATAGAATTTTTAATATTTCAATAGTAATTTATTGATTTGTATTTTCATAACTCCAGTGCACAGGTGAATTACATTACAGTGTCATATATTGCTATTGCCTAGTTTCCATTTTATTAGTTGAATATCGAAGACAATGTACATCATGCAATATATACTATTACATTTGAAGGTATTATCATTACATTTTGAATTGGAACTACAGTATGTACCGAGATAAATATTTAGAACAAAAATATAACTATTGTATCTTGTATTATCTACTAACAACGTTTACGGATAGAACATATTTTTCATTTTATGTCTTTATAACATGAATGAATGGAAGACAAAAGAAATGTCACTGCAATTTAATAGATTGCAATCAGTGTAATTACACCTTACTGCTTGGTGCATTGCTAATTACTGGCACAAGTCATGATGTTTTTTTAAACAGAAGCTCAGAAATGTACCAAGGACCATTATTCGGCTCCCACATTATTCATGGGATGGATGTTGGCAATCATAAAACCTGGATAAACTGTTTCAATAGGATACAGAAAGCATAATTAAATTTCTATTTTGATGGGACATATATTAATAAACATGTATATATATTATATGCCAGTTACTATTACATTGTTTCTGTTATTATATTGTGCTTTGTTCAACTTATTGTTACTAATAGGTATTATTATTATTACACCACTCCTGGAGCAGGCTTCCTATTGTGACTATAAAATTGAGTATTGCAGGATTGTTCATGTCTGCAGTCACATATTGTTATGATAGTCACATATTGTTATGATAGTAACTATATCAATGGATAAGGATTCTACTAATGATGTTACAAAATGTCATTAATGAATTTATTTGATTTTTAACTTAATGTTATTAAAAAAATCAAGTAAATTTATCAAATAATAAATATGTTCACATTTGGATGTGGGTTGTTGCCCAGCTACCAAGTGTGAAAATGGTCATTTGTTGTGAAACAATAACAATAAATGCAATGCAAGTTGCAAACCTATCTATTGTATATTTAATAGATGATTAGTTATAACCAAAAATAAAATGTTCACAAGTAATATATTGTCACATTTTCCAGGTAATTGTTTGCATAAAAGTGTAACATAACAAAAGTAACTATGTCTCTGTGTAGATTCTGTAAGCGTAATATCAATTATTTATGATGTTTTTATCATAGAATAAACAATACATACCTTGCAACTTGAAATAAATTTATTAATTTGTATTTTTCACAGCTAGGCAGTCTGTTCACACTTGGAAGCTGGGCAAATGACTAGACAAATGGATGTACTCCTTTCTGACAAGATGGTAAAAGACAGGATTTTGTTTGCTTTTGTCAGAAACCTACAACAATTAATTTGTTTGCAAATTCTATAAGGGTCATTTGTTATTTCAGTTATTTGCTGACATTCTGACAGCAGCTCGAGATAGTCCACCGTCGACCAAGAATGGGTCATCTGAAGATACAGCAACTGAATATGACAGCTCTCGTACGGATTCCTGTGATACAGAGGATTCCACACCTGAGTCAGTCACAGCATCCACTCCAAAAAGGAGCAGCAAATGCTTTCAGGTTGACATCAGGCCATCAACTCGCACGAGAAGAGTGCAAGCAGTCTGTGCATCAGAGCAGGTTGCTGTGCAGGTGACATCAGCAGTGAGGTCAACGAGTGTGCAGTGCAGTTTGTTGACTGGTCCGATTAGTGACTCGAGTGACTAAAACGGGGAGGAAGTGACATCTGCTGCAGATCCAGAGTATGTTTGCTCTGACAATGAGTCGACTAGTCGTGACAGCAGCAACAGTGACAGCGATGACCATGTCGACCAGTACACTGACACAGAGGAGGGTGTTACAAACAAGATTCCCTTGAGGAAAGATTGCTGCCCTTCCAGGGAGAGGTACTTCTTGGTGGCAGAGTCTTCACTTCGTCATCTTTTTGCACGTTGCCGAAACTGCACTGGCCAAACCAATGTCGTAGTGCAGCAGTTTCTCGGCTCAATGGGAAGTTGCCCTGTAAAGATAATAATTGGTCTGTAGATGTGAAGCTATGCTATTTATTAGCATGTCATAGGTAAAGTGATCAACAAAATGGACTAGATAACTTGTTTATCAATGGGTATTTGCTGAAGCCATATTCTCATCTGCCTGCAGGGGAAATATTCCCATGGGTGTTTTTTGGCTTATAACCATTGTCTGTGCACCGTGTGGTGATTCACATTGTGTTACCAGATCTACACAGTTACCAACATTTGGAATGATTCATCCCAGTAACACTGTGTTATGAAACTTGCTTGATGAATTTGTAATAAATATGTCACACAAAAAATGTGATTAAAAATGCTATGTCCTTATGATTTTTATGGACATAGTCGTAGGGCACCTATATACCCACTGGTAGCATCTCACATATAAGACCCCTAAGGTTACACTAAACCCCTAGGTCTAGGACATAACCCTTCAGGCTATAACCCATTACCATAATTATTCAATTGTTCTGCATGTTGTTTTAATGTTTATTTTAGTTTATTTTGATTATATAGTAGCTATATTGTTATGTGTCAGACTCAGAGTAATAAAATTACTGTTCCACATAAATGACATAATCTAGAGCTGTCATTATATATGTCATGATATTATGGTCATCTCGCGAACAACTGTCCAACTAAAAAAGTGTGGGTTTTGTCCAGAGGGGTGATATCGTAAGTAGCTATAACGTCCTAAACTCGATCCGCATAAACCAGACAACCATGCTTACGACGTTCGACGGTTCGTAACTTTGTGAAGTTTGTCTTTGACAAGTCTGTTTACAATTACTTCGTCCGATGACCTACTTAGCTACAACCTCTAGCTAACTCTCTGTACAGCTTTGACACCGCATTTTATAATATAACGTCGTACTAAAACGATATCAGTGTTGTTGTCGAAGTTTTCACACCATATGTGTCATTATAATGAAGTTGCAGCTTACCAGTCGGTGTTGCCTGAGCGAATTTACATTGTGACTGTCCGACTCCGCATCATCTTCTTCGCTACCGTCGCTGAAATGCTCGGAAAGAGCGGAATCAGACGAATCATCCGCTGTAACCGTTCCCGCTAGTGGCTCAAAATCGTATGATTTCACTTGAAACTCTGGGAAACTCCCACTAGCCATGATGTTACAAGAGAATGGAGAGAACAACAATGGCGATGCATAGATGTCAACAAAGCCGAGAGTCATCTTTGACGTCACGATACCACGTGATCGCCTAGCTCATTAAATTTCAACTTTCTGCGGGAATCTCTACACAGACGGGTTTAAAATAGAATTTTGTCTACAAACGTATTTTTCTGTATTTTTTTAAATGTCAAATGTTACATACAATGTTAATCTTTGTGTACACATGGAAAACGGATTTTAGCTAATGCCTTGTTTTTATTCCCTTTAAGTTACACAATTGTGAACTAGATATTGCACATCTTTTTGTTCCACCATTGCTAAACTTTAAGATGATACCTATATATATATATATATATATATATATTGTTAAGAAAATATGTATTAAGTTACACAATTGTGAACTAGATATATGCAATATCTAGTTCACAATTGTGTAACTTAATACATATTTTCTTAACAATATATATATATATATAGGTATCATCTTAAAGTTTAGCAATGGTGGAACAAAAAGATGTGCAATATCTAGTTCACAATTGTGTAACTTAATACATATTTTCTTAACAATGTTTGGGATACTTGTTTATGTACGTGTGAAGTAGCGATAACACTGTCAGATCATCGCTTGTCACGCAGTGCTGGTAGAACTGGTGACACCGTCTACGCCAACAATTACTAGTAATATAGTGTTGTTGAGCCGACCTAACGTCGACATCTGGGAGGAGATACCGCCACACTGCCTCCCGAAGTCGGCGCGTTAATACATAGATGCTTAAACGATCTCAAAGCTGTAGACTGAACACAATTCTGCAGGCTTTGAAAGACGGCAATAGTTTAACTGTTAGTCACTAGATGTCGTACGTGTTGTGAATATTGCGTAATATATTTAACGTTGTATTGATCGCCGAGGATAATCTACAGACACAGTCACTAAACAATAAAAAGTGCATGACTTTAACGTGCAAAAACTGAAAGATTATATAAAATAAATTAGATTTGACTTGATCTGAAACTCAGTTGGTGTGTATACTCGTTTCGTGTAAATACTAGCATTTTTACGATGCGCTCTGACGCTGAAGTGAACTGCTTTCACAAGAAGTGCACTTCTCCCTCCCACCTTCCTTCTCTCCCCCAGCATCCCTCTCTCGCATTCTCCCTCTCACCCTCTCCTCTCCCTTCGTTCTTTCATTCACCCTCCTTTCCTCCTCCCACCCCCTCCCCTTCTCCTTCCCCATCCCAACATTGACGCATTGACATGGAGTGTTTATTGTTTAATTAATACACAATAATATTAGTTCCGACTGACAACAAAGCTATGCGACTGACTAATCGCGCTAGTGCCTAAGGCTTGAAGCATTTCGACGACTTCTAAATGCCCTGATTACCACACGAAACATATTTCCAGTCAACGGTGATGTTGCATCGGACAGTCGGGTGGATTTACCGAAAACAATAAAATATTACCCCAGTTGCTGCACACAAGAATTACGGTGCTATACCTTTCGTCTCTGCAAATGTTATAACAGTAAAAACACGACATATGAATCATGTGTTCACACAATAGTTTATATAAACGCTTACTTGGAATGCAAACTACCTGAGTGTTTGGAAAGCACGGTTTATTCGATGAAAAACGCAAGTACACAACATCCGGTATACTGAATGAACGATTATGCTGTCGTAAGATTTAATATACTGACATATTCTGAGGTCTTCACTTACGTAGGCGCAATAACAGACATGTTGGATGGATTGAATCGCCAATGCAATACCAGGACGACATCGCGTGCCGCAAATGAGTTGTTTTGTGTCTGAGAGGATTATCACCCACGAACAGTAGGGAGCGGTGGTCAACCGGTAGAGCGCCGGACTGTATGTAGAGGGTACAGTGGTAAAGGAAAGGTAGGTAAGGGGCAGCTGCCCCCTGGAATTTCTCTAGGGGGCAGACATATGGTGCTGCCCCCCCCCCCCCCCCCATTAAATGTGAGCGTGAATGTTGTGTATTTTTGTCGACTGTGAAAGGTGTGTGCAATTGGAGGTAGACATGTTGTTTTCTGCCCCCCCCCCCCCCCAGTAATAGGCGGCGTGATGGAGAAATTTGTTTAGAAAGCACCTCCCTCCACCCCGTCTTCGGATGTAATGATTTCAGCGGAGACAGCGGAGAGAAGGTCAGGAGAAAATAAATTGACAGCAGCGGGCGACGTAAACAAACATTTTTGTCATAGCACTGTTCCCCCCGTGTATATATAATAATGTATTCAAATGCTTTGGTACCATCTAGGCGGTACTACCTGGATGGTACCACAGCAGAACGTAGCTCGAATATGTTTTATAAGTAAACAACTCTGTTGGCAATATGACAGACACCGGTCGGTAGATTCCAAAGCTATTTGATGTTTAGCGCAGTCGCAATGTCACGCAGTGGTCAATAAAAACAATTCAGCGAACTGACTGCTAATGATTACCGCGAAGGCTAATTCTTGGCGAAAGAACAGACAATCGTCATTTACAGTTGAGTAAAAAGTCCCTCTGGCGAAACCCAGTTGTAAATGATTTATACACTAATACTCGGTTAGATATATATGAATATTTATTTCAACAACAACAATTACAGTGCATAAAATGCCAAATATATAATTGTAAATCACAGTTTTTAAGTCGAAAAACAATATGCAACATGCGTGATTATAACATACGATTTATAGTTTTAAAAGAATGAAATATATATCATCAAAACCACTTGTGTTATAGAATAACAATTTGTGAAAACCAATATAGACAATACATTTTGAGTTGGTAAGCAAAATATTATCGGTGTATTTTTTTTTAACAATGGACGTTTCTAGAATATATTAAAGAATTGTCTTGATAATTCCTTAGTGTTACACCTTTACGAAATACACATTCTCTTTAAATTGGTATGAGCAAAATGTTGTTTAAAAGTTGGGCTTTGTCTAGTGGCATAGACAGGATTGTATACAAAGTAAACAACTTTTATATATTCACTGGTAGCAAACTGCTATTCGTTAATTGTACATGATAAGTTCGTAATTCAACAATATCTGACACTTTGAAGATACGTAATTCAGAGATTAGAGTGTGATCCATCCTCTTAGCTCTACAAATTGAACGCACCACGTTTTTGTAACAATACTAAACAAGTTAAGGAATTGTATAAAATAAGCATTCCAGGTTTGTCAATAACAAAGGTGGCTCTATACATTATGACACAACTCTTTGAGAGTTTAAATTTTATCATATAAATGTGTTTTTCCAAGTTAATTTATTATCTATCAAAACTCCTAAGAATGTTGTGAATTCAACCTTATTTAGTTCTTCCTTACTTATATGTATAGGGACACGTGTCTTTATAATACGATTACCAAATAACCTTCACAATTTATATAATTTGTCTTTGATATATTGAGAGAGAGCCTGTTTACTGCAAACCATACATGTAACTTTTCCAATTCAATATTTGTCAACCTGACAAGTTCACCTATATCACTATTACTGTAGAACATGTTGGTATCATCAGCAAATAGGATGATCTTAAAGATGTTTGAAACATTACAAATATCGTTTATGTACAAAATAAACAACTTTGGACCTAAAACAGATCTTTGTACGACACCACAAGTTTGAATATTTCTGAGTCACAATTATCATAGTGAACAAATTGACTTCTGTTTTTCAAGTAACTCATAATCCATTTATGCGCAACACCACGAATACCATAACGATATTTGTTGTTAATATAGTATAATACAATATATAATACACCCCTATCACTAGACTTATATATGGGAATGACCATAGCTGTTTTAATTTGATTAGGACATATTCCAGTGATAAAGGAAACATTGTATATGTGCTTCAACCGGTTTTACAATGTGAGCAATAATGATCTTAATCATGCTCATGTTTAAATCATTACAATCTGTTGACATTTTACCTTTAACAATTTGAACAGTTCTAACAATGTCTTGGTCATGAACATGACTTAGAAACAAACTGTTATCAAGTTTTTTTCCCCAAATAATCAAATATAGCTATAAAACATTTTTTAGGAAGATTTATTTGTTTTGCAAAATTGGGTCAAACAGTTGTAAAGAAAATTACTAAATCCATTTGTAATTTCCGTCTTTTCATATATCTCTATGTCATTGTTCATAAAATAGGCAGGATATGTTATTCTTATATATATCTTATGTACTGATATTCTTAATGGTAGGCCTATATAAATTGTTCCGTATAAGTCAACCAATGAAAAAAATCGTTGTATAATTTTTTATAGCAATCTAATGCGTAGATCTATCGAACGTAGCTTGAATACTTGACTGTAGTAGATTCACAGGCGGTTAGTTATATATGTGAAACATCGGTGAGTTATCGTTATCTTCGAAAACAAATAAACAAGGGATAAATAGCAATGTGCGAAATGTATAAATTATTAGGTTTATTTTGATACCAGATGTTCAAGCGGAATGTAAATACGAATGAATAATGCGCAGGCGTCGCTGTATATTTGTATTATCCGTACTAATGATAGTTTGTTTTCGTGCGGCGTCGTATCCATGGATACTTGTTAACTCGCGAATAATACACAGGTTGTTAATGCGCATTATTCGTGGACACACACGCGCGATCGCAAACTGTCGTCGCATTGAGAGAAACGTGCAATAGGGGTAGCAGCTTTGAATAGGAGAGGGTAAAATGCCCATCTGGGACGAAACGCCCTCCACATTATTTAACAAGATTTAACAAGATTGCCACCCAGAGAATTAACTCTAGGTAGCAGGTGGACAAGGAAGCCCTTGGCTTATCGAGAGTCCGACCCTTTTATCTATGTGTATCCCGCCCGTCTGAGGTATGTGTCGATTTTATTTTTAAACATATTCACGCTACTAGCACACACACAATCAGCAGGTAATCTGTTCCATTCATTTACAGTCCTTTGTGAAAATGAAAACTTTCTTATATCCAATGTACTCTGCTCCTTTGCTAATGCAAGTTCATGTCCTCTAGTCCTTCTATCTTTCTTAACTGAGAAAAACATATTTCTATCAATATTTTCATAACCCTTCAATATTTTAAACACTTCTATCTGATCTCCTCTCAATCTCCTGGTCTCTAGTGTTGTTAAACCGCAGTTTTTAGGCGTATTTCGTAACTAAGATCCCTCAGATTTGGTATCATTTTAGTTGCTCTCCTCTGCACTCTTTCTAGCATATCTATGTCCTTCCTGCGATATGGCCTCCACGCTTGAATACAATATTCTAAATGAGGCCTAACTATTGTTTTGTACAGCGGTATTATTAGCTCTTTTTCCTTATACGTTATGTTTCGCCTAATTAATCCAAGGATTTGATTTCCCTTTGAAGCTGCAATTCCGCACTGCTCTGAAATCTTCATATCAGCACTAACGGTTAACCCTAAGTCCTTTTCTTTTACAGTAGTACTTAGTACAGTACCCCCCATTGTATATTCTACTTCTTCGTTCCCATGTCCTATGTGGAGGCATTTACATTTCCCAAAATTGAACATCATTTGCCACTTTTCAGACCATTTGATCAACCTGTCAAGATCATCTTGTAAATGCTGTCTATCTCCATCACTTTTAATCCTTCTAAACACTTTTGTATCATCCGCAAATTTCAACACCTTGCTTGTTATTTCATCATCCAAATCGTTGATGTATATTAAGAATAAAATGTAGGACCTAATACTGATCCCTGTGGTACCCCACTCAATACCGATTTCCAGTTTGAAGCCTCCCCATCAACTACTACACGTTGTCTTCTGTCAATCAGCCGTTGTTCTATCCAGTTTATTATACCATTTCCTATGCCATGGGCCTTTAGTTTAAGCAGTAATCTTTGATGTGGTACTTTGTCAAAAGCTTTTTGAAAATCTAAGTAGACGATATCTACTGGTGATCCCTCATCTACCCACTTAGTGATGTCTTCAAAAAACATAACATATTTGTTAAGCATGACCTCGCTTTAAAAAAACCATGTTGAGATGGGTTTATCAAGTTTTGTTTAACAAGAAAATCCACCATGTGATCTTTAATTAGTCTTTCTAATAATTTACAAATCACTGATGTTAAACTCACTGGTCTATAGTTCTCTGACTTGTTTCTCGAACCTTTTTTGTATAACGGTATAATGTTTGCTTCTTTCCATTCTAAAGGAACCACTCCCTCTTCTAATGACAAGTTGAAAACTGTTGCAAGTGGTATGCTAATTTGTTCTACAATTTCCAATAGTAGTTTGGGTGGAATACCATCCACTCCAGGTGATTTATTATCCTTCATAGCCCTTATTTTCTTAGCTACCATTTTCGGGGTTACAATTAATTGTCCTAAATAGTCTGAATCTGCCCTCTTGAACTTAGCCTCTGGTATTGGCAGTGAACTAATATCTTCCCTGGTAAACACTGAACTAAAGTACTCATTCAGGTCTTCTGCCATTATGAATCCCTCTGATATTATATTTCCAGCACTATCTTCCAGAGGACCGACCTTATCTTGAACTTTCTGTTTGCTTCGAACATACGCATAAAAACTCTTGCTGTCATGTTTTATATTACTAGCTAATTGTTGTTCATAGCTTCTCTTTGAATTTCTAATTTCAGCTGTAGCTTGGTTAAGTGCTTCTTTATAACTGATGTAGTCTTCATCATTTCCAGTACATCTATATGACTTCCACATCATTTGTTTATACTTAATTTTTCTAATGGCTTCTTTCGATAAGTGTTTCTTTTTGGACCGTTTTCCTTGTTTTTTGAAGGGTACAAATTTATCGATTATGCACTTAATTTCACTCTTTAATATATTCCAGCATTCTGGTGCCGTCTTATTTTTCAGTGTCTTATTCCAGTCTATCTTTGCTAAATATTTCCTCATGTCCTTATACCTTCCTTTGTGGAAATTTCTCCTATACTGCTTTTTGCTATTCCTTTCTGATTTTACTTTGATGGTAAAATGTATCTGGTTGTGATCGCTACTCCCCAGTGGCTCACATATCTTGACATTGTCAACTAATTCATTCTGTGAGGACAAAACTATGCCTAATACATTCTCACCCCTGGTTGGTTCTAGCACATGTTGAGAAAGGAATGTATCTTGAACTAAAACTAAAAACTTGTGGTCCTCTCTCCCCATACTCTGTAGAGATTTCCATTGTATATGCCCATGGTTAAAATCCCCCATAATAATACAGTCCCGTTTGCTTATTTCCCTTAAAGCGTTTTGTATTTTTTCATTCTCTTCTATGCTTATGTTTGGACTTCGATAAACTAACCCAACTGTTAACGTTGAGTTTCCTGTAACTATGTTACACCAAACAGCTTCTTCGCAATCTGCTTCTCTTTCTAATTTTATTTCATAAGCCTGAATAGATTCTTTAATATCTAAAATAACTCCACCTCCCTTTCTTCCTATTCTATCTTTTCTAAACATTACATATCCTGTCAGTCCCAATTCAGCATCTGATATATCGGTGGTGGTCCAGGATTCGGTTATACCTATTATATGAGGGTCAATATCTTCTACCATAATGTTTAGTTCATTTCTTTTGTTTACTATACTCCTTGCATTTAAACAAACACATTTATATCCAGCTTAAGAAGAGTTTTCCAGACTGTTATTTGTTGATTTATTTGTGCTGTCTTTATCTATGCCTCCATTTTCAGGCTTTTCTGTGAGTCCCCCCTGCGAATCTAGTTTAAATAGATGCAACCTGTCCCACTGTCAACAGATTGCAGCAGATTCTCTGAGAAAACTGCTGCCCCCTTTCTACTAAGATGGAGGCCATCTCTCATGTACATATCTTCCCTCCCAACAAAGTATCCCCATAAATCTGTGAATCCCACCCCCTCTTCTTCACACATCTGCTCAGCTAGTGCATTGATTGCCATCCTCTTGCAGTTTCTATACGTTGCCCCCCCTTCCTCCCATTACTGGCAAAATTCCTGACAAAATAACCTGTTCGACTCTCGTCTTCTTTAGTTTCCTCACTAACTGTCTATACTTCTGTACTATCGCAGTTGTTCCCTCCCTGTCTGCATTATTTGTTCCTACATGTACCAGTATAGACCCCCCCTTGCCATGTCCCAATACCTTCTCTACCCTGTCAGTTACATGTTCAATCCTAGCCCCCGGTAAACAAACAACGATGTCGTTCCCCTCACTCAGTGTCTTGTCCGTCTTTCTCATAATGGAGTCACCCATAAACACCCTCTCTTTCCTCATTGCCCCCTCAATCACTGCCTTAGAATAGCTCCTTCTTCGGTTTGCATCTGTCTGGTTGTTGTCTTTCCTCCCTGCCGTCTTCTCTCCTGTCACATTCTCTTCCGATCCATTCTTTCCTGTCGCTTTTTCTCTTGTCACCTTTCCTCCTGTCAGCGTCCCTTTTATCGACTTCTCTTCTATCACATTTGCTCTCACTTCCTTTCGTCCCTTCTTCTTTCGTCCCGTCTCATTTTCCTCTCTCCTCTCCCGTTCCATCTTCCCTCCCTCCTTCTCTACAGTCACTTTCTTCCCTGTCACCTTCACGCTTGTCACGTTTTCTGTTGTCGATTTTCCAATTTCTTCCCCTCCAATCACCTTCTCTCCTCTCAATCTCCTTTCCTCAGTTTTCTTGCCACTGCTATTCTCCTTCAGTCTTGCAGTATCCTCACCTCTCTCCCGGTCGTCTCTCTCCATTCGACCTGCCTCCTTGCTAATTCCCATCTCCATTCCCTTCACAATATCTGTCAACCTAACTATCTCCTTCTGCAGACACTCCACCTTCCAACATCCAATGCACTGAAAGGTGAATCCTTCCTCCATGGTTTCTGCCCATGACTTTCCACACCCGGACAATGCAAAATCTACCCAGCTGTGGCAGTGATCGCACACCAAGTGTCGCTTTCCCTTGACTTGCCGCTTGCAAGGCGCCATATCCCGATCAGAATTTATTTAATAACAACTAACTTAGTCTTTATAAAGACTGTTTCCTGTGTACTACAGCACACTTTAGGTTACAAATTTCAATTACACAGCCGACTATTTATCCTAACACGAACGCTAACATCACCGGTAGTGACCTAATTTAAATACAATCAATTACGTTATGTTAGGCTGCTTTATTTATTTAGGTTACGCCGCCCGACTATCGCCCTTGCTTAATTTTAACAACATTGCTACCTAACCAAAATATCTAGCAAGTACTGGCTTACACAGATATTATCTTATGTAAGTAGTTTGATGGTTGTTACTTTATCTCCTATATATTCTACCACATAATCAGGTTTGTTAAATCTTGTTTACAACTTATCGAAGGCTAA
Source organism: Escarpia spicata (assembly GCA_963995525.1). NCBI lineage: Eukaryota > Metazoa > Annelida > Polychaeta > Sabellida > Siboglinidae > Escarpia > Escarpia spicata. The sequence goes on from OZ023212.1 coordinate 14,788,017, forward strand.
GCCGTCTATGTGAGTTACCCTATTATCACTCACTATACTAAGGTGTTCTAAAATACTTTAACTAACTAACTTTAAGCACAACTGCTACTCAATATATGTTTATTGCAACTTTATGAATGATATTAAGGCAAAAATAATACTTATTAATCAGTAATTCCACTTGTTTATCAACTTTTTTACACCACCAACTTCTACGATCTATCTCCGCCAAATATAGCCTCGTAATTATGTAGCGATATGACTCAAAAATAAGATTTTTTTGAATTACTGCATATAAGCATTGAGTTACAATATATGCGTTCGGGGGAAGCACTCGTGTGCGGCCCTTTAAAAAAAGTTCAACCAGCCTTGACGGTCTACGCCGATCTGAGGCATCGAATCCGCCGCACGCGCCGGTCACGCGTGAGTGAGCGCGCAGATGGCACCGGTTTGTAACCCAACTTGCCATTATTCGTTTTAAATTACGTTAATTTTGTATTGTATACGTAATATCTATTGCAACATTTTGACAATCCAACGTGTTTTATTAAGCAATTAAATCAATATAAGCTAACCGCTATCTGTTTTGTTTGATTGTTTCAACCCGAATAATATGATCGTGTATACATTTCCGCTCGACCACAAAGTCGTTATTCAAAAGCAAATAACGGACAAATCATACGATGAGACTGTTTATCCGTGGCAGTGCGTTACTCAATTTTAATATAAAGTTCTTAATACTAAAATAATTGTGTTAATTGCATACTGCCCGACAAACTGTGTTTAATAATTAGCCCGAAACATTGTTCGCTCGCGAAATATAAACATTATTGTAAACGACACTTTCAATTTGTAAACAACAGTTACAGGCATTTATTGCGTAGACACGAATACATAGCCGCAACACATTTGAAGTTTGACGATTCCCATACTCCTGACCGCAAATTGGGACGGAGTGCAACTGACTCAGTGAACTTCCTGCTAATGATGACCACCACTGGCTGATGGCTGGTAAAGGAACCGACAATCTCGCGTTAACTTCGCTAACTGTTTATACAGAAAGGTGTTCAACATTTACGCAGAAAAATCAACACCAACCTCTACATTTCCACTTCGTTGTCTGCCAACGTGGTTATTTTGTTTTGCCATCGACGCCACAATCACCGTGCACCGGTATTACAGACCGGGCGTTGATGGCGTCCTTTAGATTACGCTTTCGGAACCCTTTAACGACACGATTATCACTTTCTTGACGTCGTATTGTTGACGGAAGACGGCAGCTGTGATTTTCTCTTGACTTCCAACGTAATTACACACATTAGAGGAGCAAATTTGTTCTGTGATTGATTGCGCTGTGATTACCGTATCGTGTGCCGCTCGGCACCGCGGTGAAACAACCATGTTTGTATGCAAACTCAGAAAGACGAACTCCATGTAGAGAACTTTCATCACGCGGCCACTTCCGTTCCGTTTAGGTTTTCATTTCGCTCCCGTGTTACACTCCAATCACCCAGGATAGTTCCCCCTAGGCGCGTGCCGTGTTCAAACCAGGGGTGAGCATGGAGCGCAGTGGTGCAGTGTCTAGAGCAACGGACTCGATCAAGAACACCCGGGTTCGAATCCTGTGCTATGTTATGTTTTAGTTGATTAGTTGGCATTTATCCCACACAATGTATGAATGCATGCTGCATCGTTTATACTTCGTCTCACTTGTTGTCATCGTCACGTGGTCCAAGGCTCAACTTCAAAGAGTAGTTCAAATAAATGTATGTCTTTATGCGTCCGATCAGGGAAGTGAAGTGACGACAGGCCATAAAGCTAAGTACTCGTATGCAGCCCATCAAAACGCCGACTTAAAAAAGGTCGTAAATTGATCCCTGTGTTTGCTTGTTCTAACTTAGACTGTCTGTACCGTTGATATATGTTGTCACAGGCTACTAATATATACATGCAGTTGTATAGGTGAGTACATAGGCATAAATAATATTGAAGTTAAGATATAATGACTTTCGCGCAATTGCTGCACTGTGGCAGGATACTAAGATTGAACCAGTAACCCGAACGCGTAACAACATATTTTTATAAACATTAAAGTAAAAAGTAAAGTAAAGGTACGTTCTTATATGTCGCTATATCCACTCCTTAGGACTGTTCAAAGCGCCCTACACTGTACTCCATGGCAGATCTGTTCAATTGAACGAAGACCATCTCGACTTCTCTGGGAAGCATTCAGCCACACTGCAATTAATGCGTGAAGACTATTCGTGTATAAATATCCACCATTGTCAATAGCCAGATACTCATTCATACAGCTGCGTGAACTGAAGCAATGTAGAGTAAACGAACTTGCCCAAGGTTCGACACCGCCGCACAGGATTCGAACCCGGGTTGTCTTAGTCGATAGTCCGAAGCTCTTGCCGCTGCGCTACTGCGATTGCACTACCGAGTACGGACAAAGGTGGTAGTGAAACTTATCATGATTCGTGAATAATGGCGGAGAGAAAATGTTGGCAAGACCAACCACATTCATAACAATTTAAACGAAGGCGTCGCGGAGACGTGAAAACTATTCCGTATGGGCCAATACATAAAGAAGTTGAAATCGACTGCAGTTCAACTTACTCTGAAAACTATAGAAATACTGACCCCTGAGCTTCAAACCGGCAATGGAAACAGAAAGATGCTTTGTTTCGATATGCTACACACTCCCAGAGAGCCTTGCAACCCCTGAGAAAATTGAGTGGTAAGCCACTCTCAGTCATTCTAAACATGCCATTTTGCATTGCATTTTGCAAATGTTATTATGCGTGATGTCCTTCTATTATTCCAATTACAAAGTCATGTTGTATGGTTGTGTTCTAACATTCACCTACGCGTTTTACTTCAATCATTATGTATCCAGTAGAATGCCATTTACTCAAATACGTTTGCTCAGATAAGTTTGGTCAGATGAGTTTTGCTCAAAAGTAGAAAGTTGAAATAGGAAGTGGAAAGTAAGAACAGAAACTACAAAGTAGGAACAGAAAGTAGAATGTACAAACTGCAATAATGCGCTTTGCCAGAATACGTACTCGTTAACCTTATGCGCTGGTGGCGCCCCTAGTGAACTACACCGAACTACACCAATTTGCAAATACTGATGTGTTCCTTGGATTTTTTTTAATTTATAATAATTTGGAATGTAAGTGAGGAGTGCGGTGTTTCGTGACAAGCATCCACTTGCCTTAGTACACATTAGGACGGTTCTGATCGCAGGATCCTCTCGGTTCCTCAATGATCAGATCTAATATTAAAAAAATATGGTTTCCGGTTCCAGTTTTAAAAGGGAAACATAAGGGATCTTTTTGGTGTTATAATGCAAACTAACTATTTCCAACTATAATCATCTTTTTAACGTCAGTGGTTTACTGGTAATATTATCTCAAAGTGGACAATTCTAATGAAATCTTCAATAACACGAAGGCTGCCAATTTATTGATGACGCGGCGGCCTGACCAAAAGCAATCAATAAACAAGCAGTATTATGTTTACCACAGCGCTCCCATGACGTAGGCAATGTTGTCAACACATGTTATGGCATACGCTGTATACTGGAGCACTCGGTGCTTGCCTTACACAAGCAT
>OZ023212.1:14796618-14826618 GCA_963995525.1 Escarpia spicata
AGCGAGTATGAAATACAGGTCGACCTTCAGGACAATCGAAAAAAGAAATCGAACAAGAGACGAGTCAATGGCGCGATGACGTAATAAATGACGCAGAAGCAAATGTGCAAGAGAAAGCAAAGTTAGAGAACTGACATGTCTAGCGGAGAACTACATGCTGCAGTGGATGCAGATAGCATAGGTAAAATATAAAAGCAATTTGTAACAACATGTAACATTGCTTTAGGACATCACAAACTGTAAAATATAATACTACGTTACGTGACTTGTCACGTATCAACTATTGTCCGCAATAGTTCACACACAAACACACACACACGCACGCACGCACGCACGCACGCACGCACACGCACATGCATACACACACACACGCACACACGCACACACGCACACACGCACACACGCACACACGCACACACGCATGCACACGCACACGCACACGCACGCGCACGCGCACGCGCACGCGCACGCACACGCACACGCACACGCACACGCACACGCACACGCACACGCACACGCACACGCACACGCACACGCACACGCACACGCACACGCACACGCACACGCACACGCACACGCACACGCACACGCACACTCATACATACCAGTTTGGTAGTACACTAATGAAACTCATGTATCGGTGGTAATTGCAAACCACGCAGCATACCTGAATCCGATAATCCACGTCGGCTTCTGTTAATGCTTTAATTAGGTGAGCCGTGTGCTGGAAGTGTACGTTATCTGAAAGGGGAATACATATTAAGTTACACATCAACGTGCTGGAAGTGTACATTATCTAAAAAAATAGGTATTTAATTACAGAATTACTAACACAACGAAGTCACATGGTCCTATTAACGTAATCCCCACTGCTATGTCAAACGTGCCATAGACAACGGTGGGTTATTAAGGGGCAACAGTAACTTTTTGTTTGGTCGGCAATTCACTCGTTCGGTCATTCGTTGATTTGTTCTTTCGATTAGGTTTATATTTACCACAATCAGCATTGATATCAACAGTACATACCGTCTGCTGTGCCGTGAATGAACATGATAGATTTTCCTTTGAATTGGTCCGCTTTTCGAGATATGTCGGCGTTCTAAAATACAGGAAATGGAGAAAACACTTGGTGAGTGTGACGTGTATATAACAAAAATAAGTAAAAGTGTGTCATGGTATGCTCTTCAAAGATATGTCTAATGTTATTATTATCATGATAAAGTATTGCCGTGTTGAATTATTCAATTACGTTCTTTATTATTATTATTATTTTATTATACACATCCATTATGTTCTGTCCAAAACAGTCAGTCAGTTATGAAATACTACTCGCGTAATAATGACGGTACTGTTTGTTTACGCCATGACGTGGTTATCGTGCAACGCGTACACAATTGTAGAATAAACATTGTTGTTCTGTAAGATTGAATAACAACCGAGTGCAAGCATAGTCCAGCCACTGTGTATGCTAAAATTATTAGGCATGTGAAATAAATATAATGGTGCACAGCATCCCACAAATAATCGGACGCAATCTGCGGCCTTGTCCGGTTATTTGTACTACTCCACCAGCCGTATATCGTACGATTACAACGGGGAGCAATTTGTGTAAGTGCCATTTGATATAAGAACAGCTTACGTCATATCCCCTGAAGTTGTCGTTGCTGTTGGCCAATCCCATGTAACGTTCCGTGTACACGGTGTCTACAATTCGAAATAATACTAGTGATTAAAAACCAATGCGACCAACAAACCAAATGCAGCCATAGAATAATTGTGCACAAAATTAATAATGCAGATAACGATACTAAACGATGCGATCGGGTCCTCTAGCCTAATAATTTGGTGTCAAAATATTTCATATGTGAATAGGTTAAATAATATCCGCTGTCAGTTTAATGAAAACAGTACTTGATTTTATTGTATGGTTTGAAAGACAATAGTGATCGCTACATCTGGTAATTTGCTAATGCCAATTGCCGGGCCATAGTTAGCTTTCAAACCACTGTCGCCGACAAAATCAGCTCAGAATCACTTGCGTTGTCGTATTGCACATTATCCCAATTATTTATAATCATTCGAATAATGTTTTGGAAAACATTAAATAAGTCAATAATGATTTCACCAAAACTATACTAAACAAAACGAGCTAGTATATTGTAGTGGAAGTGATATGGTGTTTTGTCCAGAAAATGAATTTGAAATGAGATGAGCCAATTTCTTTTGTCGTTTATTCAAATGTCCTTTAAAATGACAAAACAAACAGCTGTGTTGCGTCCAAGACAACAAACATACCATGAGTATCAGCCATTGCCAAAATGCTCGTAATACTCATTTGTGAAATCGATGACTTGTATATAACGCATGTTTGGCATACAGTGCATTTATGGTTTGTGTTTTATTGTATGTGTACGTGAACTGAATGAACCTTTTCAAAAATCAATGTGTTCTGTATATCATCGGTAAACAATAAGTATCAGGTATTATGCCTGTCTTTCATATTATAAATATGTTCGTTTTAAATTGTATATCATACCACATTCTCATAACTTGATTATGTATTGTGGCATCATCACTTTGGGGGTCTATTTAACATCAACAAAATGCTCCCCCCTGGGTGCTGATACCACAACCCCACCATTATTCTTCAGTATTATATTTCCATCCAGTATACCTGCTCACTTACTTTTACATACATAATTTATTATATTGTTTACATATGTTAAGTATGTGTTATGTTTTTATCATAATGTATGCATGTCACCACTACCAAAACAGTTGTAACTTAATGTAGTCTGTGAATAAATAACTTGTATCTTGTACATATTTATTGTAGCCACATACTCACCGTAATAGCGCCAGTCGGTGACGGGGGCGACAGCGACCCCACACGTGTACAGGTCGCTGTCGGCCACGGCGTGCCCTGTCACGAACCCTCCGTACGACTGAAATGTAGGTCAGAGCGTCATCAAATATTGGCAAGATCGTTGTAATCATGTAATCTTTATTGTCTTTTTATGCATTTGTCATCGATGGTTATGGCTTTGACACCGCGCCATCGTATGATGTCATGATGACGCAGACAATGACTGTCAACTTACGATAACGATGATTGTTAGTTATTAGTAGGAAAAGGAAAGAGAGAAAGAAAAAAATTGGAAAATGTTTACAATGCCTTGAACGTTATGTTTTGTAATTAATTGTAAACCGTATAATTTAATTAAGATAACTGACTAAGCTTTTAAAAATCAGTATGCATAAACGTGTTGTTATTCACACAGAGTTCACCTACGCGTATTATGAACATGAATTATCTAAAACAGTTTTCTCCGATAGGTGTCTAACCATGATGATGACGGTTATAACGATCGTGACGACCCTCGTCAAGACCATCGTAACTACGATCAATGACGACAGGTGACGACGAAGACACATTAGGAGACAATCTGTCTCCGCTGACTGACAACTAAATAAATACTCACGGCTCCCCAGATTGCGACTCGCTGTCGATCAACGAAGTGCAGATGATTCTTCAAGTACCTGGACGACATGACAACAAAGGTTCTTAACGATCCATGTCAGCATCACACCTTCAGTATTAGTTGCGGCTGATAGATCATGAGTTCTGCTCAGTTGTTTAGTTCGACGAGCAACAAACCTAACATTTTATTGACGAACAAAAGCATAAGGTGCAACCATTTAGGTGATCCGGTCACTATCTGGTAGTGACGACAAGTCTGGTCAATATATCGAGAGTGACGACATGTTAAGATCGGGTGACCACAGCTTAAGTTTATGTACAATCATTTGTGTGATCCGGTCACTATATATTGGGTGATGACAGGCTAAGATTGTATATAACAATTGATATGACCATTTGAAACAATTACTACGTACAAGGTTACGAGTAGTGCCGAAAATTAGGGAATATTTTGTATGAATGTCGTTCGTAACAAATTGTACATAGTGAATACGATATATATATATATATATGCATTTGTACAAAGCACCAGAAGCTGTATGTATGTTCCAGACATAGAACGTTTTATAAATAAAAGTATGTGCGCTTTTCAATTATTTGTGTAGCCGCGCCGCCGTAACTTTAGCTTCTTCTAATCTAAACGGGAGCATCCAAAGGTCTATGGGCTCGTAACGTGGGCACATTCATAAAGGTCTAGGGGGCACGCCAAATTTCAAAAGTCCAGGGAGCACGTGCTCTTAGGCCCCCTCCTTCCGCCTATGTACATAATTTGTATACGCACTATAATATCTGCAGGAATAGGTGCGCAGGGTGACCGATCGACCGACCGACCGACCGACCGACCGACCGACCGACCGACCGACCGACCGACCGACCGACCGACCGACCGACCGACCGACCGACCGACCGACCGACCGACCGACCGACCCAACCACCCACCCACCCACCGCCCGACCGACCGACCGACCGACCGAATAGCCCACCGACCCACCGACCCACCGACCCACCGACCTACCGACCCACCGACCGCCCGAGTGTACTTGCCTGCCCGCGGTGATCTGGTCGTTGACCTCGACGGTGCCGAACCGCCGATAGATTTCGTGGAGGTGTCTGTCTCCCTGGGCCCCGGAGCCTCGCCCGTCGATCGACACGTACACGACCTTGTGCGTGCTGCTCAGGTATGTGCCGTAGTCGAGCTGGAACTGCTGCGTGACCAACTGAGAGCCCGGGCCCGCGTACCTGCAACACCACGCACGCACGTCACAAAGCTTACTCGGAATACAATAATATTAACAACAATAATAATAAGAGTCCAAAAATGTAATGTGTGAAGAGCACAGTCGTAGGAATACTACGACTTACCATGCAAGTAAACCAAACACATACGCCAACCATTGATGAAACATCCTTCCGTGCATCTCTAGAACGACTGGCGGAACTACAACTCTAAGTGTTGCAGTAGGCGAAGAAATACCAATAACGAACTCGCTCGGAGCAAGATACGTACATAAAGCCATGACTAAGTTTTACTAATGCTACATCAACGTGCACGCACAGAACGACAACTTTTAGTAACGCATAAAAAAACCATCAGTAGCCGGAAGTTAGAGAGTAAGGGTGTCATGCCACCCTTATATGTCGTGCTGCATTAGTTTTTGTACGGATACAATCGTAGATTAATTTACCTATTTTAGTTATCATGTTCGACACAAGTAAGTATGTAAGAGGGTGCAAGTTTATGATATATGAAACGTTACCTCATTTTCAGTTAATTGTCGTGTTACAAGTTACCAGTTATGCGATGTTTGATAACACACAAATACCCGTTTTACGTTTGTCACAGGATTAAAATAGTTCTACGTATCATAATATACTTAGACTTGTTCAGCGTATCGATGAACTGATATCAACATATGCCACGTACAAGCAGTATTATATCTACAAAAGTAAAATATTTCAATGTGGACTATCATCGTGAAACTATCAACTGTGGTCTGACCCCTAATATAAAACAAACGAACGTTATCGACGCGTTCATGTACTTACACGTGTACGAGCATCGGGTAACGTACGATGTGTTCTTTGTTCACGACGACCGGCGTGTACACTTGCGCCCATATCGCTGGAACACGTTCCCAGAGCTACGTTCACAATTTTCCGTGACTATGATGTTGCTAAATCGTTTTCCACTATAGTTTTGCGAACGATTATTTGATACTTTATAAAACAACACGTTTACAACAAAATTTTGCGCTTCTTCAAGCAAGGGGCACTTCGGAGCATTAAAGGTGGTGAAACAAAACGCGTTGCTACTTTGTGAAACCGAAGGTTGTTTGTATAGTTTTATGGAAAGGTGGACACATAATATATATACGCTTTCTGGTGTAGACGAGGGCGGCTGTATTTATAAATGACTAAGGAAACTCAAATCACAACTGGGTTGTTGACAACAATGTTACTCACCTACACAGTCAAGTCACATGGGTGTAATTATTTAACTGCGTATATCACGTGATCTCTGCGCGACATCGACTCGTATCAAACAACTTTGATCTTTAATTGTTATGCACGCCAGTTTGCCATATCCACGTACTGTTTTGTGATGTCTTATTGCATACGAGACAAGGCGCTGACTAACGTGTCACGTGTATGCAAATGTTGGTGCTTCAACTTACTTTTGCCGTCTTCTCCTGGTATTTCAAAATATTCTTTCTTTGGAATGGCCTTTTCCTGTAATTTCTCTGTCAAATCTGCGTTGTTTTCCAAAACGATATCTACAAAAACATCAACACGAAAGTTAAGGCATGCCATAGTAAGGTATTTTGTAATTATGCAGAGGCGGGTGCAGAGTGTGGGCGGTGGCTGCAGCATGTTCGTTAAAGGCGAATACCAAGTCTCCTTGATAATACATATTATAGGTTCCGGGTATCATTTCTTCATTTCGTCCCTTGACCGGCATGCTCGTAGATGTGCCAAGTCCATTGTCACTCATTCATCCCTTGACCATGACAGTTGTAAGGGTGCCATGTCCACTGTCAGACCACTGCACCAGTCTGACCTTTTGCGGTGAGCAGCAGGTCGGTAGAGGTAGACTGGATCACTCAATGGTGTTATCAACCAACCTTCCTTCTTGGCTGCTTCGTCTTGTCTTGCCTTCAAGGGTTCCTTACATGTTAGGTTTCCAGCTGTTCTTGTACAGGTGGCGTGGCCAAACCATAACTTAGGACATTGGCTCTTGTTTCCAGCGATATAGTTGCTGTCTCACGGGTATACGAACAGATTAGATTTCTAATTTACAGAAATCTTTCTGTTTTCACTTGGCGGAGTATGAACCGTCACATTATTCATGACTGTGTCGCATAACAACGACTTTCTAGCTACATCTCTAGACAACAACAAACAGACAGTCACTCTCATCATAGACTTCTCCAAAGCTTTTGACACTGTCCCTCATCAAAGACTTCTTCACATACTCCAATATCAGGGTATACAGGGAAGGACCTGGCAATGGACCAGGGTCTTTGGCTGACAAATAGGACTCAATGGGTAGTGGTAGATGGTGATATTCCACACAAAATACACATGTCCTCAGGTGTACCACAGGGTACCGTACTTGTTCCCTTATGGTTCTATTGTATATAAATGACTTTAATGAAGATATATCTTCTCATGTAAACCTCTTTGCCGATGACTGCTTGCTGTTCAGGACAATAGAAAATGTTGCCGATATACTAGTCTTACAAAACGACCTGCGTAAGATGTCACTCTGGGCCCCGAAATGGCAAACGGCTTTTAATCCAGATAAATGCTACACCCCCCACCTGCATACAAATCGCTACCTACTAACAGTGGACTACTTAATGGAAGGTGTCATACTGAAATCAGTCAGTCATCGTCGCTATCTTGGAGTTGAACTGCAGAGAGACCTCAAGTGGACAACTCACGTTGATAACATCACCTCAAAACCACATAGAACTGTCGGGCTGATCAAACGAAACCTAAAGAGATGCTCACAAGAAGTAAAGGCGAAAGCATACACTACCCTTGTTAGACCAAAACTTTAATACTCATCAACAGTGTGGGTTCCATACCGTAAATTACAAATAAACCAAATAGAAAAAATCCAACGCAGAGCTGCCCGATTCATATTACACGATTATTTAAGCGAATGTAGTGTAACTACGCTAAACTGGCCAACCGTCCAGAACAGGAGGAAAGGTGCAAGACTTTCGGTCTTCCACAAAGCGCTACACGACCAAATCGCCGTCAGTTTGCGAAACTATCTCAACACGTCTACTCGCTACATCAGATCAAACGGTCAGCACACTTCATCCCTCCATCAGTTAAAATTGACGCCTTCAAATATAGTTTCTTCCGTCGCACAAGTACAAACTGGAACTCCCTTAGCTCAAACATACCCAACTATGACCAAATTGAAACTTTTAGATGCAGAATAGAAAATAACTTTTTAGTGTAGTTATTGGAAACCCTGTGGTCAGCATCAGAGATAGGCGCAACCTTAGCAATTAATAATAAACAAAATTATATATATATATATATATCATCCTGATGTTACATCGCCTGTTGCTGCCCATGGGGTGACCACGGCATTAGATACCGAATGGTTCTTCCAGTTATCGATGTAGATGTAGACAGTCGTACCTCGATCGTCCAAAGTACTGCGTAGGTAGAACGTAGGTACTCCAGGGCCGAGACATTTCAGGATGAAGTAGTGTGCATGATGGCTGAATGACGCGGACACATATTGACACTCTTTAGGAAACCCACACGTGAGGCACCGCGACGGCCTGATGCCCCTGCCGAAGTGATCTATGGATACTCTGTAAGAACAACGACGGTCTGATATTAGGAATTTATAACTCCGGCAAAGCATTCGTAGATGGGTTCATTTTTGTTTCATATACTCGGTAGTCTTTCATTCCTCCTATATAGCGGTAGTTAGAAACAGGTACATATACAGTTTTAATTTTATTTCTCACACAATCCGTTGATTGTGTAACTTTCATAAGGTTGTTGCTGTTGTGTGTGCTTTTCCTGTTGTGGGCATTTTGCTGGATATTGGCAGCACTGATCGTAACTAATTATTCACCATTAGTTTACTTTGTACAGGAACCACGTGTTAAAACCAAAGAATGATCGATTACGGTTAGATAACAAACACTGGGTTTAGCTCTTTTGTTAATGTGTACACAATTTTTTAGTGTCGACACTGATATTTAGGTCATTATATTGCATATTTTAAAGGTACCTACTGGAACAAATGTCTTTTCCGTGGATCATAATTCGTACTGATGTAATATCTGCAAGAGTCAGATGTCATGTTATATGTTACGTGCGGGTACACAATGAATCTCACCTGGCGTCACCATCTTCTCTCAACAATATACAAATAAATATCTGTGGAACAGTTACACACACTACTAGACGTGATGAACGATATGCGTGGTGTGGTGCAGAGGCTCGTTAGACTTATTGATTCAAATTGGTATTCTTGTTACGTATATCGCAGCAGTCCATTTACCGTTGGTTCACTCTTACTAAAAACAGGTCAAAATTACTAAATACTAAGCTAATACACTTGAAAATTTGTTTTATATACAATACGTTAATAATATACGTAGGACATATATTATGACGTAACATATAACTGATACTAGTTATATAATATTATATGTTAGACCTTATAGGTCGATTATTTACGTACTAGTACATTAACATGGCTAATACAATATGAATAAGCCATGCTGTTGAGTTATTGTTATTGCAATCTTCCAGTACTTGTTTCCATGATACGTTTCTTGAAGCGACGCAATGAGAAACTGTGAATGTAAATTGAAATATATTGTAAGAACAACACATAAGACGTACACAAGTTTATAAGAAGGAGAAATGAAGTGTCTTACATTAGTTTACGCTTAGAACTGTATCCCACTATTTCTGTGACGTCACACATCCCTTGGGTGAGGAATGTCGATACGCCTTCAGTGCCAAACTGCATAAAAAGATGACACGGTATAGGATGCAGCCTGGAATACACTCGCATTGGCACATAGGTTTTGGAATTTAGTTCAAAACCTCGGAAAGTGTTTGGACGAAATATTTTAAACGTTTTGGTATTTGTTAAATGTCAAAACGTATTAATGGGATTACATCTGAATACAGTGTGGTGACATAATATCTTATCAATGACGTATTATACGCGAAACATATCTTATAAGTTATGTATTATATACGTAAACTAGTAAACGCAGGGGAAAGCATACTATACGCTGTGAGTTAGGCAGTAACGCACGCGGCACGAACGAAACAGCAAACAAACGAGCGAATGAATACAAACGCACACGCACACACGCACACACGCACACACGCACACACGCACACACGCACACACGCACACACGCACACACACACACACACATAGGCAAACCCACACCCAAACACACACACACACACAGATAAACGGACACACGGACAGACAGACACACGGACACACATACACACATACACACGGACACACATACACGCGGACACGCGGACACGCGGACACGCGGACACGCGGACACGCGGACACGCGGACACGCGGACACACAGAGAGACAGAGAGACAGACAGACACACATACATACACCATCACACACACAGACACACAGACACACAGACACACAGACACACAGACACACAGACACACAGACACACAGACACACAGACACACAGACACACATACATACACCATCACACACACACAGACACGCAGACACGCAGACACACAGACACACAGACACACAGACACACAGACACACAGACACACAGACACACAGACACACAGACACACAGACACACACACGCACAAACACAGACACACACGCACAAACACACACACACACACACACACACACACACGCACGCACACACACACACACACACACACACACACACACGCACGCACACACACACACACACACACGCACACACACACACACACACACACACACACACTCACACACACACACGTCCAGTACTTACAGGGGCTGATATCATGGCGATGTGTTTCCAGAACCCACTAGCGCCCTCTCGCTGCGGAAGTATGGTGACGTAATGTCGGCCACCATTGACAAACCACGGCTTTGGCTGAAACACAAACCTCCCCCGTCAGTATGGAATACTTCTTCAAATTGCATATCCTACTAAAAACGTCTTTGCCCAAATCTGTTCGCGAATATCATAATCGGATATTCTAGCAAGCGAGTGTGCTTGATTATGTGCGGAAAATGTAGTTAGCCTATAGTAAAGCAACATTTCATCCGTCCACATGAATTGAACCTTAGTTTCACTTTTGAGTGTTAAAAATTGTCAACACAAGGTGACATTAACTTAATACAGCAAATTTTATTAATAGTATACTAATTGATTAATATATCGGCATACTCACACTTTCCACCCATCCCCAGTTTTCGCTGCTCCTGACGACCAAATTCTGTCAGAAGAAGACCACAGGCAACATCAGTTTCACCAAACACAAAAACAAATCAACATTAGTAAGCAATATTAAAATTATAAACTATGGTAAACTACAAAACTGCAGCACAGTGGGATGTTCTTCTCATATCAGCTTAATTACGTTTTGTTTTAGTCATTACAAATCGAATTTACCACGTGACACTCAGCGGACTCGGCGTCGCATATGGACGTGTACGATTTATTCTGTGGTCGATTCGTCCACGTGACCATCACGTGTCTTTTGTCCTTCCACGTCACTTGCGTAAAGTAGTAGTTCCTGTAATATAAGAAACATAGAATAAATAGTTAGACCGCAAAATAAATGAACGACCGATGACCCGGGAGAAGCTGTTAATTCACTTAATCTTTGCCTAAAAACAAACTATGAAATTTGATAACTAGGATATTTCTATCCACATTATTGAGGAATGCATTCTTGGTTACTCATGTTTCAATAAATATTACACGGATAGATTAGTATAAAATAAAAATAGTATGTTGTGCTAAAATAGTACTTCTTTATTTGATTGCACGTGCTGTTTGGCTTAGTTGAATGGTCGAGTTTTGGACAAGGTCCCATGTGGAGAATTGTAGTTCTGTTTTGTCCGAATGGCGGCAGCACATGTATACACGCTCAAGACGAGCCTGCGCAAAAACTGTGGTATACTGGTCGATACTTTGACGCAGCTAAATATGCACACCTTAACTATTAGTCGGACAGGTTTTGAAGCGATAGTCCATTATTCGCATGCACGGCCATCCAAAACACAAACACTCCTTGTCTAAGACGCATGGCGTCATACATACACGTGACTTAGCCCGCAAGATGCAGCACAGGATTTAGGATTTTGTAAGCCCCTCGGCGGTGATTGACTGGGTATTGTACCAAGCTAGTTCTCACTCATATCTACCTTCTGCAATAGGGACTTAACTGCAACGTACGAGTTGTTTTGTCCATTCAGAACACCAATTGTCATCATATTGTTTCGACCCAAAAAGCATTACTCAAAAATCCAAAATGATGTGGAGGCCCGTTGGCATCTGCCCCGTCTGCCCTGCCCTAAACCCGGCCTTGGTAAGAGGGTATGACGCAATTGACGCAATGCTCACCCTCCGGCCTCCAGCTCGTCTGGTGGCAGCAACTGCTTCTGGACAATGGCCAAGTTCCTGGTTCCAATGACGAACAACTTGGCGACTGGGTTCACCATCTTCCCGTCGTCTCCGGCCTGCGGGTGGATACATTAATTTTTGACAGACACGGTGTTGTCGAGATTAAAATATAGAAAAACATCGTGTGATATACCGTTTATATGATAAAAGCATAATAAACGTACGTCGTGTGGATTGTATTTGCTGCACACAATTAAACTAATACATATCATCTGGGTTTACAAATCTAACGATAAAATTAAATATGCACGATGATCTTACGAAACTTTTGTTTGCTATGTAATGATGTGTGTTAACAAATGCAGGCCAACTTACTCTTTCAAAAACACTATTATTCGTACACCTTAAAATATTCACACACAACATCTTTGAATATCAACGAACCTGATTTGCGACAAGCTAAAATACCTGAGGGGTGATTTTAAAACGACAATTTACGTTTCGTGAGTAACCTGATCTGCTCTTTTGTCATAACGTTGTCGGCGGATTTTGCTGGGATTGGTTAAATATTACCGTATATGTATTCATTAAAATACTCCAGTGTTTCCGAGGGAGCGGTTGATTGATTGAAATAGCGTCATTCATTCTTCTTACTGTAGCCTGGTTTCGACACAAATCATTAAGATTTTTTAAATAATCTCTCAGCAAAGAGTTTTTACACAGTGTGCGGGACATTTGTTCCAATTACTTGTAAGTGTTCTCTTGCAGAAGCTATTTACCATAGCGCATTATTGGTTTGTTCAGTTGAACAGGGGACTCCAATTTCGTATCGTCCTTGTCACACGCGTTGTTATTCTAAGATTAATCGACCTCCGCATCTCAAGCTCGCGCATTTCCATGAATTCGATATTTTATGATTCTGCAGAAATCCGCAGTGCGTGGGCATGAAATCACGTATTCTACAGGCAATGGGAGTGTTTATGTCTGTGCCTCTTGTCGGATCGATAGGACATTCACAACTCATTTACAGGAGATTGTTCGTGTTATAACGTGTTTATTCGATTCTACGGCCGGCGCTCGAAATCATCATAGTTTTTGCTTGCTGCTTCGTTGGACTATAAATTTTGTGTCAATCATTCATGGCGATTTTATATATAATTACTTCAGGTTCGTTGGAATACGTAGATATATAAAATGATACTCTCGATAATGTTGTTAAAACGTGTTAAATTTTACAATGGTAGTTCTATTTGGTACAACAGTGTGAGTGCATCGATTTGTGTTCTTTGAGCCAGCGGTTGAATCGTATTCAAAGAAACCTACGGCACAATGTCGACTTTCACTGCTCGGCATAAAGAGAGTGCCGTGTCCGAGTGGCGTACTGACCTTGGGGTATGCGAGCTCGGCCGTGTCGCCGTAGATGTTGGTGCCATTGCCGTAGACGGGGAACGAGTAATGGGGCACGCGACTGTCATTGAACTGAGCGTAGCAGATGTAGGCGCCATCTGGCGACCACCAGTGCGCCGAGTTGCTCTCCAGGATCTCCTCTGAGCAAACGAAGACACATCGTTTAAAGTGCTTCGCGTGCGTTGTGAACGCGCATCATCACTGCGCATGCAAGATGACATCCGGTGCTCACAATGATCACAACGATTACGTTATCATGCAAAACAGTACACATTAATTGATCTAACATAGTTAATATGTGTTTTACTTCAGTGTGTTTCTATGGTGATATTTATTGATATTAAAACTACTCTATCGCAATGTTGTCCGCATAATAACGCTTCTATTGTCCTTTAAATTTCTCCGTATCATATCTGTTTTCATCGACTGCATACGCTGTACGATAACAGCTATGTCTACACAACATTTGTATCAGATCTATACGGCATGACTGGAGTTAAGTATGAATACTTAAATGCACATGCACCACAGTTTACTGTTGACATAATTCACGTGTCTACGAGTTCGCTGCCCGCTCACCCTCGTACACCCAGTCCGGCACCCCGTTGAATATCACTGTCTTCTTCCCGCTCGCCGTGATCCGTGTCGGCGTCGTGCGGGGACTCGACTGGTAGTACAGGTTGTTATCGTAGACAAATGTCTAAAAGCAAAACATGCTTATTATTAATAGTTATTATTATTATAATCAATGACGATGATGTTCAGCACCATCACCAACACTCTCATCATCACCATAATAATAATAATAATATTAATAATAATAATAATCATCATCATCCCCACCACCGTTATCAGTATCAGTCATTATCATCACCACCATCTTCATCATCACTATCAATCATCATCACCATCAACAACATGAACATCATAATCACTATCATCACCATCACCATCACCATCACCATCACCATCACCATCACCATCACCATCAACATCATCACAATTTGTTTTCTTGGGAAGACGCCCATTTAAGGATAATTATTACTGGCTAAACATACAGGCTTGACGTTTGGCACTTAACGTCTTTGTCCGACCTTAAAGAATTCATACAAATCATAGTTGGCTACACTTGCATGCCTCAGTGAAAGTGAAACGAAGGTGAAGCGACGCAGGCGTTTCCTTAAAATATGTTATTTATTCACACAGGAATGTCTATTTCCATTCCTGCCAGCTCGTGATCGGTGATCACCTCCTAAATCAATCAACGAATGAATGCTAAGCGCACTATTTTGAGATATTAATTTCCTCATTCTCCGGCCGAATGGACCGGGAACCTGCGTCTGCGCCTGGATTCTACTTGAGCAGGTAAAGGGTAATCGGGGTCGAGTTGTAAGCAGTCACTCGCATGACAAGGAAACTGGACTGCGTCGGGCGACGGTCTCAATAGGAATGTCATTACAGGACTGGAAGTGCCAGTCTCTTTGAAGTGGTCATTCTAGCAATGACCGAATAGAAGAGTTCCTCTTGTATTAGAGAGTCAAGATTGTCATATCGGAGGTGATTGAGGAAGTACGTCACTTATGGTTAAGTCACTGAGGCATTATGGATAAAGGCGTCTAAAGGTCCTTCGTTTCGTTTTTTGCTCGTCTGTGCTAACCCCAGTTCATAATTTCAACCGTGGATAATGATGACGAATGCGGTCACCTTCATTTTGTGAAGGACGGGCTACCACATGCTGCCTCGTCTATACTAATGTCTTATTTGGTTTGGGTTCGGACATATTCATACATAATCCAGTAAAAAAGTTGTGAAAAATAACGCATTGTTAATTTAAGGATATTCAAGCTACCCCATTTGACAATGAAAGTGAGTTCTTTCGATGACGCTTCTAACATGTATGCATTTTTATGCCGATTATGCGTATTAATTCACATACTAGACACATTATTTGACCATTAACAAACCAGAGTCGGGATGGATAACTTAACCAATTTGAGGAGTGTATCAGAATCAGAAATAACCAAATAAATACCACTGCGTCCGGATTTCAACATTCACAGACGACATTTATGTCTCCATAGATCAACTGGTAATAATATCATCAAAGTCACTGCAATGATATTAATTAAGGACTTAATTAATTGAATGCCGCCTCATTAGCTACTATGGATTTGTTAGATTGGATAACGACCATTTCGTTACAGAAATGTCATATCGCAAATAAACAAGCACGAAAGTGAATGATTATGCACGGTTTGTATAGTATGCGCGCACATAAGCACGCACGCACGAACGCACACACACAGTTCCGCTAATACAATATCACCGATCTTCCAGGTTCTTACCAGACTATGGCCTTTAGGAGACCAACCCGCGAACTGCAATTTTTTCTCTTTCCACTCGTTAGTGACGCCTTGTGGCAGGGAGATGAGTCGACTGCAGAGAAACAAACTTGATCGTTACGTAGACACGGAACACCGTCTGCAGTGTACAAAGGCTGGTGAAAACTCGTCATGATGACTGTATCGACGTAGTCATGTTATAATAATTTACTAAGACATACGAACGGCTATTTATCTTGGTCTTCTAAAATTATAATCTTGCATAAAAAAATATTTATTGCAAAGTTATATTGGTCTTCTAAAAAAAGCAATAATCAAGAATGATATCATTGTTCGTGATTTACAGCAAATATAACCACAAAGCCAGACGATAAGCCTACCGAACACCCTAAACATCTTAACGGAAAGAAGGATGAGGTTCCACAAATGATGGGCAAGTGGTTCCTTACTCTTTTGGATCCGCAGCGAACCGGTTGTATATCCAGTATCTGGCGACGAACGAGTGGCGATACAACTGGGAATAACAAGAAAGACACTCACAATTACCAAGTCCCAATACAAAACAAGACAAAACTACTTGTACGTCCAATATTATTAATCCGTATATTACACTGGCCACAAAGGGCATCTTCTACGTTGAACACAGTGTGAAGTTTAAACTATTGTATTATAACTGTCTACAACGGATGACTAGTTTATATAGACACGTTTATTAATGAAACATTGATAGACAACTTCCATCGCAGAAAAACGAATTAGATAATTACTTGTACACGTTACTAGAAACAATAAATTCCACCCGAACTCGTAAGTAGAAATTGTAACTTACTAGCTCTACGTCGCATGCTAGGAGGACGTAGTTGAGGTCAGCGGACACGTAGACGTTTTTGGAATTTAAATGTCTCTGCAAGGGAAACAATACAACAATAGTCAGTAATACAATGCGACATTAGCGGTACGTTTAATAATAATTACCAACAATGGCCTACCCAGGAATGTAACTTAATAATATTAAACATACATTTTTTTTCGTGAGCAGCAATTAAGTACTATTAAAAAATAAAAAATAATTCATGTCATGTGTCCTGTGTAGCCATCTTGATTAGAGTAACGTCACTTAGTACGCCACATCTGTACGTAGACACGTCTGTGCGCGCCATCAAAGAGTCCATATGTTGGCCGGTTCCGCATCCGCATCTCAAGTAGTTCGTCTTGTACAACTGCTCGCACACGTTAAACAAACACGCGATGAACACGGCGTGTTTGATCACTTCAGGAAATTGTTGCAGCGGCAAGCGCACGCAGTAAAACTCTGCAAGCGGTACGTTTTTTTCAATGTTGCTTTGATTGGAATGGTGCATAGTCCGATGAGTCAATCTGCTTAGCTTCCGGCGCGTTACCAACTTCCGCCTGGACTGAGCCCAAAGATCAGTAGCTCAACAAACCGTCTCAGCTGCCTAATGCGCCTCGGTGAGTCTTGCAATGGGCGTATTTGGCTTCATTGGGGAAGCAGAGAGGAGATGAAAGAGCGAGATGATTAGATGGTCTCGTCCCTGGTGTTGCGCTGTCAACGGTGATGTTGACTACAAAGGGAACATCGCACATCCACATGGCGGGTCAGTTAACTCCGACACTTTGGTACCCGTCTGATCCATTTAAGGGGTCAGCACACTGTTGGACTTCCTGCTTGATTACAGATGAAAAAAAGTGCAGTATATTTTTGAGAAATGACTTTTTATAATATTCACTTGCTCTGACATAAGTGCACTTGAATAGTCAGATTTCTAGATGTGATTGTTGAAGCTGTTGACAGTAAAATAGTGTCTTTTTAGCTGATTTTACTAAGCGGAAGGGTATCTGGCAGCAATTTGGCTAGTTGACACTGTAGCCGGATTACTGCCTGCATTCATTTGTAAATATTGATGGGTGTCATACATACAGGCATTTTGCAAGAGCTAGAGATATTAGATTTTGAGTAAACTCGACCAGCATGTCAATGAGATGATAATAACAGCAGGTGGGAAGTTTAAGAAACTTTATAGGTCACGTTTTCTTATAATCACGCAAAACATTAACATGGTCGCCAATGAGAAAACTGACAGTGTGCTGACCCCTTAATTGTCACTGATTCGTCCAGGGTATAGACCCTGCGTGTACGCGGTAGCAATAGGTCTACAGACCGCATGAGCTCCTATGCATTAATAAAATGCACTCTGACAAAGAACCCTAACAGTCGGGCCTAATTTCAAATCGTGCAGCTTTGTACCTACTTTCTAAATTATTCTACATACAAGATGTATAACTCGTCACAAATCAGCAGTTTCTCACACATACCGCCGTGTCACGTGTGTACCAGTGCGTGGATTACCTTGTCGAACACAACACATTACGTCAAATGATCTTAACATTCGAGAAGCGAGCGTATACTCACGAGAGTAGAATTGTCCTTGATGACTGTCGTTTTATTGTTGTCTACGTTGTATGCGACAAGTTCCCCTTCTCGCGACTGATACACGAGTGTATTTGTGTCTGAAACAAGACGTACCATGTAAACAACAATGAATATCATTTAAAGTCTAGCAAAATTTTTAGGAATCACAATTATGTGCCAGACAACCGTCCATCCATCCATCCGTCCGTCCGTCCGTCCGTCCGTCGGTCGGTCGGTCCGTCCGTCCGTCCGTCCGTCCGTCCGTCCGTCCGTCCGTCCGTCCATCCATCCATCCAACAATGCATCCATCCATCCATCCATCATAACATCCATCCACCCATCCACCCACCCACCCACCCACCCACCCACCCATCCATCCACCCATCCTCCCATCCACCCATCCACCCATCCACCCATCCACCCATCCACCCATCCACCCATCCACCCTTCCACTCATCCACCCATCCACCCATCCACGCATGCACCCATCCACGCATGAACCCATCCACGCATCCACGCATCCACACATCAACCATCCACCCATCCACCCATCCACCCATCCACCCATCCACCCATCCACCCATCCACCCATCCACCCATCCACTTATTCATCCGCCCGTCCTCCCATCCACCCATCCACACATCCATCCATCCACACATCCACACATCCACCCACCCGTCAACCCGTCCACCCGTCCATCCACCCATCCACCCATTCACCCATCCACAGTCCACCCATCCACCCATCCATCCATCTAAACACCACCAACCCATCCATCCATCCACCCTCCTATCCACCCACCCATCCACCCTTCCATCCATCCACCCATCAACCATCCACCCATCCACACATCCACACATCCGCCCATCCGCCCATCCGCCCATCCGTCCATCCGCCCATCCACCCATCTACCCATCAATCTATCCACTCTATCTACACACTCATCAACCACTCATCATCTTCAAACATATGCCAACACTGTTCACGCCTGTATCTACCTGCCACCCACGTGGAGACAAAGTGCCGCGGCTTGAACTGAGTGTCGAACAACTCGTCAAATGTGAAGTCATCGCCAATGATGACATCAATGACAGCTATCCGGGAGAGACACAAGACAATGAAGAGACGTCAACAACGTAATACAACGAGCAGCGTCGAGCAGCCGCTGGACGAGCAGCCGCTGGACGAGCAGCCCTGAGACTACGTCGTAAAACCCATCGCAAGACTCCAGTAACAGTAAAACTTCTATTTTGTTGCATGTCACCGCAGTTATACTTTCTTGCAAATTAATGGATATATAAATAAGAAATTGCTATATAAAACACGCAGGAATACGAATACAATGTTGTATTGGACTCGCCTTCCATATAACCATTCACTAGTCATGTTTTTTTGTTAAATAACGTCCATTAATCATATTCTAACAATAATTAGTATTACTTAATTCATTAACAAAAATAATACACCAAGCTTTACGGCTGCTTCAAAGTAGCACTGGCTGTTTCATATTTAATAAACCAGGTGACATTTTGAGACGAGCGACAAGGTGACCTTACGTGGCATGACGAGTATGATGGAGAGGGCGATGAGACCACACACGGCGACGATGACGAAGACGGAGATGACGATGCTGCGCCAGTTCTGGTCATACGGGTTGTTGCCGACCAGCTCCTGCAACCAGACGACAAAGAACACGTTAGACTCCTCGTCCGGAACTACATATACTGTCCATCCTCGCTTTACGGTCACCTCGACAATACGGCATACTCGGTAATACGGCCACATCGGTAATATGGCCACCTCTGTAATACGGCCACCTCGGAAATTCGCCCACTTCGCAATTCAAGTAAGGGATAGTCCCAAGTTATTTATGTAACATAAAGATTTAGGAAATTAGTCTCCCTACGAGAATTCCCAAAGAATAACGCTGTTCCACCATTCACGTTATAATCCAGAAACGTTTATTTCGAGGCACAGTGGAACCTCGTTTTGCGGTCACATTGGTAATACAGCCACCTCGCAATTAAGGTCACCCTAGGATAGTCACAGTCGATAATGGAAGACGGTCAACAGCGGACATAACGTCGGTTCTAAGGACCTGATCAAGTCTTAGTTATGCGAGCTATTACAGTCACGGATCGATATGGGATTTACCGGAACCGAATTCGAGTGGATTCTGGTTGACGAAGGACATCTCGGGACAATGCCAGATAACTACGCGAGATTTCTTCAAAAATAGAGAACGGTGATGTTTTTCTTTTATCACAGCGTAAATCGGTAGGCATTTTTGTATCTCCAAACGCCCTCTAGTAGTGATCACGTGGCCTTCTCAATAAAAATTATAAACACTGTACTTTGACCTATATTTTACTACCAGTCGCTGTTCCACCCTATTCCGTTGCCACATTATGATTAAGTTGATGTTTACTTATAGAATAAGTGTATATTGTCATAGATAAAGACAAAACATGCTGAGTGTCCATTAACGTGACTACAACACTCTCTGTCGCGACAGGTCACATAAAGAGTCAGGTCGTACAAGAAGTGAGGTTTAATCTTCACCATCGAATGAGATGTGTGATTTAATCCCCCTCGTCAAATCTACACGAAAGGCCAATGAGCACAATGACATGTTGCCATGACAACTGCGCTAAGTGCTGGTATCTGCACGGTGCACAGTCGTGTCTTGGTATCACAGCGCGTTGCGTAATGACGGCAGTTACAGGTATGTGATCCGGGTAATTAGTTCATCTTGCAAGAGCAGTCGTACAAAGCGTGTGTCGAGAGCAGCCGGCATCGGGGGATCAAAGGTAGCGACAATCTGAGGCTTTCGTATCTGGATACGGCGAACGAAAGTCAACAGCAGGTTCGCGCGCACACAGGTAGACTGGTGTTAGCACGCAGACGCCGACGGACTGGACGCGCATGCGAACGCACGCACGTACACACGCACGCACGTACGCACATACGCGAACAAGATAAACAAATACAAATGTAAACAAACATGCATGCACGAACCAGCACGCACACCGATACGCACACGCACACGCACACACTCTCCCTCTCTCTCTCTCTCTCTCTCTCTCTCTCTCTCTCTCTCTCTCTCTCTCTCTCTCTCTCTCTCTCTCTCTCTCTCTCTCTCTCTCTCTCTCTCTCTCTCTCTCTCTCTCTCTCTCTCTCTCTCTCTCTCTCTCTCTCTCTCTCTCTCTCTCTCTCTCTCTCTCTCTCTCTCTCTCTCTCTCTCTCTCTCTCTCTCTCTCTCTCTCTCTCTCTCTCTCTCTCTCTCTCTCTCTCTCTCTCTCTCTCTCTCTCTCTCTCTCTCTCTCTCTCTCTCTCTCTCTCTCTCTCTCTCTCTCCGTCTCTCTCTATCTGTCCCGCTCTCTCTCATGGCACCCGCTAAACACGACCAGGGTTTGTGATAACTATTTATAGCAACTACCCGCATACATACGCAAGCTGTATTATACGTAAACGACTTGTGCTGACAAAATCACGTGTTTATGTTCTCCTCACGAAAGAGGTTATGTCCATTATTGTATTATTGCAAGATCAATAAATACAGATGTAAGCAAACAAGCACGGACACTCATACAGAACTACTCTAATTTTGGTATTTCGCATGTGCCACTACATTGGCTACAATCTACGATGGGCCAACGCGCATGTAGACATAGCTGCATATGTATGTACACACACTTGTCCTATGACTAGATGCACCGTGTTTTGTTTAAGAAAATACAGTTTCTGTTAAATTTGCGAACATTTGTCTTATCAGACAGCAGATGAGATTTTTTTAAATAATGTCAACGGAAATGTGTCTCCTTTCGCCCAGGAATGCCCCTGCACATAAACTGACCCGGCGCAAGACGGCTGAGACAGGCACGCTAACCTCTCTAATAGGTAGACCGCCTAGGATTACTATGATAAACATGAAAACAGCTATATCAGCATCTACCAGCCATTACAAAGTAATCCTAGCGACGCCAGATGGCCAAGTTATTGCACGCGCGAGAAATCCGACAGACCGCCACGTGCCGAAATAGCAGACGCGCCAAACTGGGCTGCGTATGTCAATCAAAGCGTGCATCGATATATACGGCCCACAAGCAACTATTTCTCCGAGACTAGGACGTCTCGAAAATACAGTTTCAAAGATGCACCGTGAATTAGCACAAGCTTGCCGTTTTAAAACAAAAACGTAAGTCTTTCGTGGTTAAATCCGTCCTTCAGTAAATACCACTAAAAAGAGGACATCGACATATTTGCAATATGTTTCGCCTCGCGCTTAGGCCCTTCTTAGATGTGTGTGTGTGTGTGTGCGTGCGCGCGTGCGCGCGTGTGTGTGTGTTTGTGAGCGCGCGCGCGAGTGCGCGTCCCAAGTTATATATAACGGTATAATAGACAAACGTGGGCTGATATTCGAACAAAGACGATATCCGCTCCCCGAGGAACACAAAAGCCGTCATCTAATCGCGCGCCTTGTAGAAAATGTCAATTGTCCTTGTAGAAAATGTCAAGTGATCTTCGCCCGGGGAATAATTGCATCGTTACAGGCGGCGCTAACGCAAATTCAACAGCAAAACTAGTTTTCATCTCGGAAACCTAATATCGACTCAGCGATGCATTAACTAAAGAGCGACGGCGTAACGACATTTGGCCCGACGCTGTTCCTGCTTCGTCGGGCACGCGTGTAATGAGTGCTTATGCGAAGTCGAATTTCCGTGAGCGCAATCTGGTTAGTTGGTGACAATCACAACGCGCTACAGACGTTGCGCCGTGATTTGTGCGGCTATGGCGAAGAAGGGAGCTCGATTCACCTGATGAAACCGATCGCTCTGCCACGTGTCTCGTTAGAGCGCTAGACAAGCGTTCACGTCTGAGTGAACTGACGCAATATTCGCGGGGTGAATAAAACTGCCGAACTTTCGAAAGGGTAGCACGAATACTCAACCACCATTCATTTCTATAATGACGTTTTATACACAGTGCTACAGCACCCCACTGCACAATAGTGGCCTGTCCCCTCATACTCGACCATCACATCAAAAATGTGCTTTACAAATAATGCGACAAACAGCGCGCGGTTCTGACTCGCGCGGCGACGTCACAGTTCCCACGGCGACACAATTACAACTAATTAATCGACTCAACAGCCTCATCGGACTGAAAACAAATCTCAGCTTGTTTTATTCCCTGTTCTGCGGGCAGTGCGTGGCTGCCGGGGAACGGAAACAGCGCGACATGGACACGTGAACAGCGGATCTCGCGCCGCCAAGCCTACGCTGTGTTTGTGACAAATATTTGTGTTCGCCTCCGCAATGCGCCATTTGTCATTATTATGCGTATTGTTTCCGCGATGGCATTTTCATGTTTGGACCACAGCGACACGAGGCGAGTATGGCGAAAACCCACGACCGCGGGACATTTCAGACACAAATAGACACATGCACACACAGGCATGCAGACAGACTGACATACATAAATACAAACAGACATACAGACAGGCAGGCAGGCAGGCAGGCAGACAGGCAGGCAGGCAGGCAGGCAGGCAGGCAGGCAGGCAGGCAGGCAGGCAGGCAGGCAGGCAGGCAGGCAGGCAGGGAGGCAGGCAGGCAGGCAGGCAGGAAGGCAGGCAGGCAGGCAGGCAGGAAGGCAGGCAGGCAGGCAGGCAGGCAGGCAGGCAGGCAGGCAGGCAGGCAGGCAGGCAGGCAGGCAGGCAGGCAGGCAGGCAGGCAGGCAGACAGACAGACAGAGGACAGTCAGACAGACATATAGAGACACATAAACAGAGAGCTTGACACGTCAGATTGTTTTTAGACAACAAAAGATCAAATGAAACAACAAGAGAAAAAGAACCCTTATGACAACGAACCGCGAAGACACAACACCACCTTGCACGGCGTAGACTACAAGGAACCGCAGTACTTAGATACGAACACTGCCTCGGCGTCGGAACAAGATCGATGTTACGCCACGTCGCTGCTCGTTTGCCTGCGCGCCCTCGCCAACGGGTATGGCAGTCCGACAGGGCCATAAATTCGGTACACTTTACGCGTTGAATAAGAAGTTAACGCGTTGAATTAGCAACCAATGAGGACTCGAAGGAGTTGGCGCGTTAAATTATCAACCAATCAGGACTCGAATAATTTAACGCGTTAACTTACCAACTAATCAGGACTAGAATAAGTAAGCGCGTTAAATTATCAACCAATCAAGATTCGAATAATTTAACGCGTTAACTTACCAACCAATCAGGACTCGGAGAAGTTAACGCGTTAACTTACCAGCCAACCAGGACTCGAGGAAGTTAGCGCGTTAAATTGTCCACCAATGAGAGCCGACTAACGCCGACTGGAGGGACCAGTCGGTGTAAAATGCAGTCTGGGCTAAATGTCAATTAATTCCGCCGACTAGCCCCGACTTCTGCCCACGCACACCAGCCAGCACACACCTACCGACTCGCCCCGACCGTCGCCGCTCGGCGTGATCTTTGTTGAAAATAAATCCACTATAAATACGCCTGTTTGCCTCTTTGGTGTTTACTCGAGAATTGATACCCGATCATTTATACCCGAGAATGGCGTCTTTGTCCGAGAACGATCTGATAGTTTTGGGGCTGGGCTGCAGCAGCAGTTGCCATAATGTCGTCAGCGCCGCCGTCGGTAACGCCAATAATACAACGGAAAAGAAAGAGCACGTTACAGAGCGACAAGTTTTGTTGAAGCCTTAATCTGTCGCACCCAGCGAATTCCTCATAATAGTTTTTTCACCGCTAGCGCAGCTTTGCGGATTCTTATTGCTTATATATGCGCCCAGTAGCGGCGCCACCAGCGTTAGCGTTTTTCACAAGACAAGATGGCGATTCCTATCGGAAGTCAGACGGAAATTAGGTTTATTTGTGACACCAGTTTTAAGGACAAGCGATAAAAACGATGATGGCCAATTGCAATTGAAAAAAAACCGATCTACCACTATCTGAGACATTGGTTACCCGCCAGGCCAGTAAAATAATTATAATGTACAAAATGAAAAATTGGCTTGAAAACTAAAAAAAGACGCCGAACTTATGTCGAGGCCTATCATTAATAAACATTAATACACGAAAGTGTAAACTTTAGTTCATTAGGTTAATATTTTGTCTGGTAATTTTACCAAGCTTGATTAAAAGGTTGTGGAAACGAGCCAACGTGCTGTAGTAAATATTCTGGGTAGTTGTTTTCCTCATAAATTACTTTGAAATGGGGTTAGCTAAAACACTGAATAGAGGAAGCGAATGTAACAGAGCAATTTGCATGTAGGCAGCTTATTGAAGCCCCAATGGGAATAGGACGTCGTGTCTATACGTGTGGACATAATCTAGTTTGACTTCACATGACAGCTGTCTCACTGTATTTTTTAAAGAAAACCAGGTTAGACCTACACAATTTGTCGATTTCATATTGCTGCAGATAATTATTTTAACATAACTGTGCGCCGCGCGTCGATATGTGGTAACCAGAGTCGACGGTGAGGACATTACTCATCCTATCATTAGAAGCAAAAAATAAAATAAAATAAATTTATACAGCACATCTTTCTAAAATTAGAAACAGTGCATATTATTTCTGTCGCAAACAGGAAACGCGCACACATTCGATTAGCAGTAATTTTTTTTGCACGCAATGTGTGCACGCACACGTATGTGCCGAAAATATGTTGTCAGTTGATTTTCAGTAAACACTTTTTCATATTGTCACACCACAAAGAAACTTGCAATGTGCATTAATTCTGGTCCACGTACAGCTACAGCCAGTATATCTGTGTAACTCCTTTGAACATGACCATAACGATTCCACTATAGCTAACTAATAATGGTTGTAATAATGGTTAATGGGTTGGTATAATGCGCTGTAAGATTGACAATAGTGAGACATCGACGTGTTTATGGAGACATTTGCAATAAAATAACAAACTGCTGAAACAAAGCGTCCCAGTCTTGGGAACTGGTCTCCTGGGGGAATAGTTCGGAAGAGTTATCGGCAGTTTAACGGATGCTAATTCGAATGTGCCGCGCGAGCGAGCGAGCGACTTGCTACAAGGGTCACTGTAGTGGACTGTTCGCATCATGCCAATACGAAATAGTGCAGAGATTTTTTTCAGAAATTATTATTTTTTTAATTCATAAGTTCTGACATAAGTGCATTTAAGTAGGCAGATTTTCAGGTGTGATTGTAGGAGTAGACTGTAAAATGGTAGATTTCTAGATGATTTGAGTAAGCGGAAGGATATTTGGCAGCAGTTTGCCTGTTTGACCCTTTGGCGAAGTAATGCTTGCCGACATTTGTAAATATTGACACATACAGGCATTTTTTTACGAGAGCTAGAAATATTAGATTTTGACTAAACTCAACCAGCATGACAATGATGATGACAACAGAAAAATTTCAGATTTGTTGTATGTCACATTTTCTTATAATCAAACAAAACGTTAACATGGTTGTCAATGGGAACACTAGCTGTGTCATAAGCCCTTCGTCTGCGGATGTATTGGCGTATCATCCAGGCTCCGCGGCGTGGATTTTCGTTATAGGCCTCTCTTTCTTTACTCAATCACTCAGTCATTCACTCACTCATTCATTCATTCACTCTCTCACTCAGTGACTCAGTAACTCAGTAACTCAGTAACTCACTCACTCACTCACTCAACCTCTTCACTTACTGACTCATTATCCTGTCTCACTCCCTGTGTATGTAATATGTATGTAGGCTCTATGAGTCCATCCCTTCCGCTAATCCTCCCTCCCTAAACTCCCCCTCCATCCCGCCTCCAGTCTATCGACATCAATCTCCTTCACACCTTCTTAATCGGCCGCCAAGTGATGGGACTCTCGCTACACGTGTATGCCCCTTTATCGGCATAGGCCACTTTACCTACACAAAGAACTTCATCCTCCCAACTTGCTACACCGTTGCAAATACAACATAATCCACGGTGAACGAACCCATCACCGTAATCGAGATGTCGGCATCCCGAGTTTCATTTAGAACGACTCTTTCCTTAACGCATGGAATTTTATTTCCAGCATAAACGACGAGACAAAACATTGAAATAAACGAGTCACGGCCAGATTATTAACAACCGTTTGGCGACGTCCGATGAAAGGTCGCGAGAACACGTGGCGCGCCATAATAAAGACGAATAGGGTGGGTTTTTTAGGTTTGATTGATCACTTTTGCAGCCAAGATATTGTGCTTGCAGTGGAGTTCTTGACGCGCAGCCCTTTTAGACGTCTCCGCGATTGGATTATAGCTGTCTCAAGTCCCCGCAACACGCAGCGGCAATTTGCCATCGCAAACTAGAAGGCATTCAGCCCGAAATCCCGAGGGAAATCAAAATATTTTATAATCGTGTCGTTTTTCTCAAGAATATTTGTCTGCGTAAATTGTAATTTTTTTTTTCTCAACAGTACGACATAAGTATCTTTCTTGTCTTTCGATGTCGTTATGAATGATCGACCAAGTTGTTAGGTGATTTAACTGAACTAAACGGCGTTGCAGTGGTAGGCACATTTACGACCATGCGCTACGTCAGTTGTACTCAACAAGATATGACGGTAGGTTTGAGGAGCAGTGTTGGTGGAAGTCACATCGATCGTAACTGAAGCTGACTTTAGTCTCGCCTAAACCCTGCTAGCAAATCATTACCACCGATAACGGATTTTCTAATCAGGTCAAAGTAGAAATCAGATGCATAGTGTCGGCGGAGATGTCTTTTGCAATTATGGAAAGTTGGATTATAAGATCCACGTATTGATCGTGCTGTACCGACCGACCGACCGACCGACCGACCGACCGACCGACCGACCGACCGACCGACCGACCGACCGACCGACCGACCGACCGACCGACCGACCGACCGACCGACCGACCAATATCTACAAACCGGTTTCGCCTTTGCAATATACACGCGAGATCGGTTGGTCAAGTAAATACAATTATGACGTGGTAATCGAGCCACTAATCCCTTCGATCATTTCATGGTTCGTGTCGCGGAAAATCTTATTATATTTAGTTTTGTTTTATCGCCGCTGTGCAATGACTATCAGATGCATGCTCTGGCTAACTGTTTATGCACTGCATCGTGGAATGCGGAGAGACTGCACACTACTTATGCGGTCGCATCCTGCAGACGCATGTAGGACCGATACACATAAAACTACATAAACATGATTTAATAATGACAAACCTGTGACATCATACGTTAGAAAATTACAATTTTCTTCTAATATTTCATTAGTACTAAAAAGTTACAACAACTAGCTGCGTCAATGTAGTCCCGCCGTTATACAGCTGTGATAGCGCCTGGAGCGTCGCGCGTTTATCCAGCATTCAATACTGCAATATCACACAAATCATATATAATGTAAGAAACCGGATGCCTCGGGAACTCAAGAAATTTCAGTAAAATCTCGCGTTACGTACTCCAGGAATCCAGGCAAACGTTACAGCGGTCGGTCAGCAATGCAAATAAAACGCGGATCTGTCCCTATCCGCCCTGGAAGTCAATTAAGCCCAGAAGATTCCTACACGAGCATTCGCACCACAAGTCAATTAAGCTCTGAAGGTAACATTTATCAATGTCAAGTTAGCATGCTGCCGACAACAGCGCGTGTGCGGAAACATCCCGGCCGAGGGACGGAAGAGCGGCACAGGTCGCCACCTCGAGTGTCGTAATCACAACACTAGGTGCACAAA
The DNA here is from genome assembly GCA_963995525.1 of Escarpia spicata. Lineage (NCBI taxonomy): Eukaryota > Metazoa > Annelida > Polychaeta > Sabellida > Siboglinidae > Escarpia > Escarpia spicata. Next base: position 14,825,642 of record OZ023212.1, read on the forward strand.
CTGTATTAGTTACAAATATGCAGAATAGCGAAATTTGAAGGAAAAAAACATGAAAACTAAATTGTTCCAGATAGCCCGACTTGAGAGGACTCCTGAACTGGGACCCAAGCGAGCAGTCACACTCGCATTCACGATTTATAGAGACAGAGGGAGATAATGAAAAAAGATAATGTTTGCATGTTTGTTTGTGTGTGTGTGTGTGTGTGTGTGTGTGTGTGTGTGTGTGTGTGTGTGTGTGTGTGTGTGTGTGTGTGTGTGTGTGTGTGTGTGTGTGTGTGTGTGTGTGTGTGTGTGTGTGTGTGTGTGTGTGTGTGTGTGTGTGTGTGTGTGTGTGTGTGTGTCTGTCTGTATGTCTGTGTGTGTGCGTGTGTGTGTGTGAGTGCGTGCGCGTGTGTATGTGTGTGTATGAGTGTGTGTATATGTGTGTGTCTTTGTGTGTGTGTGTGTGTGTGTGTGCGTGCGTGCGTGCGTGCGTGCGTGCGTGCGTGCGTGCGTGCGTGCGTGCGTGCGTGCGTGCGTGCGTGCGTGTGTGACAGAGGCACAAACACAGACACATACACTTTCAGAAAGAAGAGTTAAACATAGATTGTGCTAAACAAACACGGCCTTGAGTAGTCCTCCGTTGTCACACTGAATTATGCTGTTCACATCATCCGCCGTTATCGATTGGCCAACCAATCGACTATCGGAGAAATTAGCTTATGCACTGTTATGTTAACGAGTCGTCGTCAATATCCAAAGCATGCGTCTGTCCCACCGTTGCGACTCATTTGATAATCCTCGCTATTATTTATGGCCAATCGATCACGCCTTTTAACTTAGTCCGTGCCCTACTGTGCACGGACAGTAATTGCGTTCCGATTATAGGCGCTCGATTATCCTGCGTTTTGCATTTAAGTAATGTTTGTGTATTTCACACCGGCGATGTATTCGACACGGAACCTAAATTCATTTACAGCAAAAAAAGGTATAGCATA
>OZ023212.1:14831618-14849892 GCA_963995525.1 Escarpia spicata
GACTGCGTCCTACCGCGAAATCGACACAATCCGGCCACTTTACAGGTATATTCCAGTGGCGACTCGGCAGCTCTCAGCTGCCACAACGTCCATCTCTAAAGTATGTTTAGCCGCGCAGATACAGACAGCCGGCAAGCGTGGCTGATCGACGAAAACTGCCACTGTATGCGGCAGTGACGGCCTTTCGGCCGCTGTCTGTGGCAGCTGCGAACGCTGCCAACTCGCCAACAAACGTGGAGCATCGCGCGCAAACTCGGCGCATCGATTTTAGGGTTTAGTATTTGTCGGTTCGTCGCATTTAACGGCGGCCGGCTAGGCACGGCGCGGGGGGTCTGCTCGTCTACGTCGCCGTATATGCAAAGTGCCAATCAGATTGAGAATTGTTGGCGGATACGCAAATAAATCGTTCCTATTGTGTCATCGAGCTAGACCGTTGAATTGTTTCTTTTCAGCGTTCACGTTTATGCTTGTGACGTGGTTACAGTTAAATTATGCTCCCTACACAGCAATATGTAAATCATCATCATCAACAAAATTCTTTTTAAATACACTTATTATCCTTTCTTCCGTTTCCCACTAACGTTCATCAAAAAACCATCTACTCCGAGTTATTTTGAACTGCATAATTAATATTACATGTACATAATTATCTGCACTAGTTTTTTCAGTTAGTTGTTCTTAATGTGTTTAGGTTCTTTTGTCAACATTTATATTGTGTTATCCAACTGTAAAGTTAATCTTTCTTCGGTTGTGTTTCTCGTTGTGTTTTTTCGTTCTCTGAATAGGGGTCTACGTACCCTTTCTGACCTCGTTAAAAAACAACTGTTGCCAATCGAACGTCGGCTCTCCTTCCGGCAGTATGAGCAAATACAGACGGCCACCGTTCAAACTCATATAAATACAAATATGTTGTTGCGCCTGTTAAGTGCTCTGTTCAAGCTATGTGTTAAGAATTGTTTTCACGTACGCCCCTAACATAACAAATATAGCGCATGTATCAAGCTATTACATAACATGTCTGCTGCTAGACGCAATTTCTCATAGTTCCCGTCATTTCGTAAACAATATGATTAGAAAGCTTTGAATATAATATGAAAAGTTTCGGGAAACCTGTGGATTTCGTAATGAAAGATAAATTAATTTCTTAGTTAAAAAGTTCATCTTATCAAGTTGAGAAAATAAACTAATACACATTGGCTTCGTTGTAGTAAAAAGGAAATTGGAAGATTTGTATATAATGTTTAGTGAATGGCTACTTATTACAGTCAATGGATGTGCATTGGTTCCTACGATTTGTTCTGAGTTTTATTCCGCTTGCTAATCACATATTCACACGATGACGTCGCTAAATACGTTCAGGTGATTTCTTCAGCACAGTGAAACGTGATCTTCGCCGGCTAGTATGAATACCAAAGACCCTCCATTAATTAATGAATTATAAAGGCTCTCTGCGGCAAGCCACGCTGATTTGAAAGGCGGCGTCGAAATTCTTAGGGAGCGCTGATATCGTGTTGACGCACCACTGGCGTCTAAATTCCAGACCGGAAGTACACTCTGCAACGGGACAAATCATTGATGTGTTCGCCGTCTTTCTGGTCGGGAACATCCACGTCAATACTTGGGGTCACATCGATTTTTTTGTGGCGTCCTTGGTTGTCATTATAAAGGGAACCAATAAGTGGTGCGTCAATAAACGTAAGGTCACGATCGCATAAATTAAGGTGTTCAGTTAATATTCAAGGCATCCATAACCATATAATGTTAATGGGAAGCTGATATTTTATACAAACTGATTCCTAATGTGAAATGCTTTGGCAGCCTTAAGTAACCTGGCTTTCCTCTGCACGCGCCTTTCTTTGAAGCGTTAACGTTGAAGCTTAATGTCGCTTTTGCCTGTCTGGCACCCCAGCAAATGTCCCAAGACAGTGCGTAGAACTACGCTGACAGCCTTTCTCTTCATAGACTGTTCGCTAAACACAGACGGCACTATCTAATCAAGCCCGAACGTCTCTCTATTAAATCTGCAATGCATCTAATTAGCGTATTTCAGTTTTATTGCGTGTCTCGCAACCAAATGTTCCCAATCGACGTCGGGAGATCTCGCAAGCAGATGACAAGGCTCCGAAGGCACTGGAATACTTTTTAATGCAACAGGAGGCTTCGATCAGTGCATTGGGATTTCACAATACCAGAGGAGAGTTTAGCTTGCCTAAGAGGCTTCTTGATGCCCTAGACGGGAATGAATCTTTCCCCCAATGGAATGTTAACCTTATACTGATGTCATCGCCGAGGGCACCTCGGTAAGAACCAGTAAGCTTTCCACTGAGTGGGTGAGCCGTTTGTTTGATAATTAAAAAAGTCAAACACGAACTTATAGCTACCTACGACGTTCTCAAGTGACCAACCGGGATTGGTGTGACATGTCCCTTTTAGAAGAGCAGTCATATACCATCAATAATTCATGAAACAGCTGACATAGACAAGACACTAGTTACTACTTCTCTTTTAACAATTCCCCTTAGAGTTCCTGACGCAATCTGGATTTGAACAAGAACAGACAGTGCAGAAAAACGGACGCAATCTAATTTAGGTTAGGCACCTTTTCTGTGCTGGCATTTATTGACACTGGCGCTCTTAGGCCAAGCATCGAGAAAACACGCAGTTACAGCTGCAGCGTATCGGCTCGTGCATATGCATAGGCGGTGAGGCGGAAACTATACGTAGAAAAATACCTGTTACTGTTTATCAAAAGTACCTGACACCGACAGTGACTATTGATCCGCGAACGGAAGCGCGTGTCGCCTTGACAACGCGCCGATCCCGTGGAGCTGTCACACGCATGCGAGACGATGCGTCATGCAATTATTATATCAGGCAATATTGCCGCCGTGTTGCACAGCGAGAGATGCGATCAAAGCCGCATTGAATAACATATCGCCGGATAAGATTCTAAGGTTTCGTGACTACAGCCAGGTTTGGATTCCGATTCGATGAAGGTAGCATCTTTTTTATGCTTCATAATCCGTTATGTATTTATTAGAACTGGATAAGAGATTCGTGATGGATTTTCATAGACGTACTCAGTCACGCAGCTGTTAGTACGCGAAAGGCGCATGTTAACACGACACTGTATGGCCAATTAGAGCGGACAGGTGCAATGGAAATCCCAAGAAAATGGTGTGATTCTCTTTACTGCTCACCGAACGTCCGGATCTAAATATGTTGTTATCACTTCTTCAGCACTGCAATTCGTTTGACGTGCTATTCTATAATGAATACGTTTGACGTGCTATTATATAACGAATACGTTTGACGTGCTATTCTATAACGAATACGCATTTCACATACTGTGCCAAACAAAATGTTGCGTGTAGTGGTTAACGATAACGATACGTTTTGGTCAACGACTAAACATACTACTAACGCAAACAAGAGTTTGGTTCAGAATGTCTACCACCGCTTTCAGGTCCGACATATCAACGACGATGCATAAATAAAACAAGCAATACTGAAAACAATTGATTAGATGTTATTATTGTTACGTTAACTCTATTAGAGACCATTAGCAAATCTAATTAGTCGCGTACGTCGACGCGAGCGCTGACGGCTGACGGCCCTGCACCTCTCCCTTGTGCCCCTTTTAGCCGCCGTTGATTTTATGTTGTCGACATGTAACTCAATATATGCATGCCATTTATATTATTCCGTTGGTGTCCTTGCTGCAAATGATCCGGTGATCTTTCTCACTGTAACCCCTAGGGATAAATTGCATCATTTACCCATCATTACTTCGTATGATTCTATTCTCGACGGAATACATTTTCACTGATGTATCTGATCGATAGTGAGACGGCCCCTAACCGTAGGTAGGTGTGAAATACAGCTGACGAGATCCGCAGCCTCGGTTACACGAAACAAACTCAATATGACCTATACACTGGAGTCGTACCTGAACGTTTATCGTGAACTGTTGACCTTTTGAAGCAGTAAGCATTTATTCCGTGTCAAAATGTACGGCCCAGTTACACCCTGACACAAAACCATAAACCACTTAACCCTTTCATACAGCTTGTCCGAGTGCAAACTCTGGTTCACACGCCGGGATTATCAGCGAGATAACAGTGTATTTAAATGAACGGCGGGAGAGTGATTCGGTCAACATATGGAAGTTAAACGCAACACAGATGTTTACCAGCTTTAGTTCTTCACAGACTGTTGGGAATTGTGGATGCAGCAATGCATCGATCTATCGATGCATCGCTATGGATACTCTTCATACAGGATGTCAGTTTTGCTTAATTAATGACGTAACTTCAACAATCGTCGACAGAGCAGCGTCAGTCACGAATCACCATTTTGAATCAACTGCATCTAAGGCCACACGGTGGCACCACCGTACAGTGATGGTTTGGACTAGCTACTTGCTATTCTATGTCACTCTCAGATCATCTTTGGAACTACCACAATGCATTGCAACATTATAGTCGCGATGCTATTACAGCAGTATAAGTGGCCTCATTCACTAGTCAACCCTGCTAGAAAGACTCGAACAGACGGATTTAAAAACAGTAGGAACCTTTCTCCGACGGTTAATGTTTCCAATAAGTCTTTAAGGCACAGCCCATAGTTTGAAGTACCAAAGGCGGCCATGTTAATGTCTTACATGATTATGTATGTTCATCACATTGGCTTTTACATTTGACAGGCACTTTGTAACTAACGCATTGATCAAGGTTGATCAAAATCAATTATTCCTAGCTTGATTAATCATGTCGCGAATGCGCTTACTGTGACTTTGCATTTTTCACAAAATATCCGTACGTCTAAGGATATTTCTGGAAGGTCACTACCAAAACACCTACACTTCTTCAGAGCAGCTTCCTACTGTAACATTTCACAGCAAAGGTTCGACATTTCAAACTTTCAAACTTCGGTGGCGATTACATGCTGGCAAATAAAATCACTGAAATTGGCCAACGTATGTCAAGGCAATAAATTCCGGAATTGTAACAATGGCGTAACTTCTTTACTACACTGATTTGAACGGTTAAATATTCGTTTGTTGGCAAGCCAGGATTTCTTTAATTGGCGCGCCATCTGGTGATCAATTTAGACCAGGATCTCTCATCCACAATGTACCGCGCAATGCTTCGCTGCAAGTGTATTTAATAGTTGGTAGATAGTAGATACCTAAATATAAGTACGTGCTTCACCGATGGATAATTCGTTACCAGTTTTACAATTAACTCTCCTTACTACCGCTATGAATAGACCATATTAAGATGGCATCTTCCAGTATGGTCTGCTCCTATTAGTGTGAAGTTGAACTCAGAATGAGTCTACATTGCCGGCATATTGAATATTTAGTGACTAGCTAAAAGTGCAGCATTGATTCGTATGACAATGCGGAGATGTCTCGGTCTCCAAAATCTTATCTGCTCTAGTCAGAATTATTCTGATAGGCTAGTTTGGTGGCAATCGGATAATTCCATCAAATCATACGGTCGAATTACTGAACTATAATTGTATATCGACGGGTTCTGAGAAAAGGGGCCTGATTAAGAAGATGATACCATTTCGGCTACAGGAGGCAGTAACATAACCTCACCTCGTACATGCATGCGAGCGTGCATGCGTGAGCGCGCGCGCGTACGCTCGTGCATGAGCTTAGTAGTTTTTATGAGCTCTTCTGTAGTTTTATTAGGTTTTTATTAGGATTGTATAAAGCTTGATTACGATTATATTAGTTCCTTTTATTACCTTTACATAACCGTTTTATTTGTGTTTTATCAGATTTTTACTAACGGTTTAGTAGTTATTGTTAGTTGCTTTTTATTAACTGTTATTACCTTTTATTAGCTGACCATTTAATTTCTACAGTCGCCAGTTACAACATGCTAGAAATATCCAGATAAAACCATCGTACAACGACAGTGGCGCCCTCCTGAGAGCGGCTTACCAACAACAGCAAACAGGTATGGTAAGTGAATAACTGCAAATAACTACCGTTGCGTTTTTTCAGATACATCACCCGTTGATAGACCAGAAGGCACAAGTCTGAAGACACGAATGGACAAACAAGGGGGTGAATGGGTCTCGACACTTGGGGGGATTGACGTCACACTGCCCCCGAAGTTAAATGTAATATTCTTCCACAACCTCATAACAACAACAGATCAAATCAAGATAGCTGTCTAATATGTGAAACAGTATTTACTTCTAATAACTAACTATATATTGATAGATTTCCCTTTTGAGCTGAAACATGAATTATGCAATAATTATTTCCTTCATGTTAATCGCATGTCAAAAGTAGGACTCCGGGTCTTACATCATTAACTCAGTGATGGGCACATCACGTGCCTACCCATGTCACAGTCATTTGTTGGGTTTCATACTTTCTTTCTTCATTTCATAACACATTACTCCAAATTCAAATGCAATCTTATACAATGCATATGACAAGCCTCGACACCCCAGTATTCAAAAGGTTCCGACGTCTATGCAAATGATTCCTTTGTTGCGCCCTTGAACTCAAGTTATATTATAATTATTGTCGTTGACCAAAATGCAACGTTGTGAACGCTGAATAGGGCAACGTTGTTTCCGATATTACAAAGACAACGTTGTCGTGACTGCACAGGCACCATTGCCACTGTCATCGCCGCGTAATATAATACTTGAAGGCGATACGTATTCATTTTGTGATCAATACTTCTTGCGCCGTGTAAATGACGACTCTGTTGATTGATGGATAAAACTAAGATTAAATTCCAGAAACGTCAGTCGACCGCCATGGTGTATCCCCGCATTCTAACGGCTCGAAGCAAGGTGCGCGTCATTCATGTCGAATGCAATTGACTATTACTTGTTCTAATCAATCTTACAACCACATGTTTATGCTCTAGAGCCACACCCAAGAAATTGTAGACTGCATCAAATAGACGGCTGAATGTTCCTGCACATGTAACATTGTGTAATAATACACATATGATAACGTAGCGCACGCACTCACGCACGCACATACACGCACACGCAAGCACGCACACGCAAGCACGCACACGCACCACACACGCAAACGCAAACGTTCACGCACACCACACACACACACACACACACACACACACACACACACACACACACACACACACAAACACACACACACACACACACACACACAGACACACATGCACACGCACACGCACACGCACACGCACACGCACACGCACACGCACACGCACACGCACACGCACACGCACACGCACACGCACACGCACACGCACTCGCACACGCACACGCACACGCACTCGCACACGCACACACACAGTTATCATCCAACAGTACATCAACTCCACTAACGCATAAACCGTTCGCGAGGTTCCAGGGAAAGTCTGTGAAAGCGCCGGTGGTGCCACCTGCTGGATAAACTAGCACTACTATGTCAAGCACGTGGCATTTCAACTACGATTTCGCTAAGCAGTTGCCTTTACTCATAACGGCTGGCGCAATGACTGGTTTGTGGCGAAACAGTATCAAATACCAGGAAGCGAGAGTGCACAGAGGCCTATGCCGAAGTTCCTGGAATTATCATCGACGGGACGTTAAACTGTACACTTAACAACCTTACACATTCCAGTAACTGCTGGTATCACGTGCACTGTGCGCCCGTGCGCGCGTGCCTGCGTACGTTGGTGTGTGTATGTATGCATGTGTATATAAATAATGTGCTTACATTTATGTGGGAACCTGTACATATCAATAACACTTATATATCATCATTCACTTATTGTGGAGTTTTACAAAAACCTGGACATTTGGACTTTGATGTAAAAACCAATAATCTAGCATAACAAATGTTTGAAACAACATGTCGTTAAATTGAAACAATGTTAAATGGCAGTTGTGGCTGTGTATATTCCACAGTGATGTCATAATGCTGCTGGCTTACTGCCAACTCGAGATATATGACGATAAGGACTCGTTTTATACTTTTCAACTACAGCTACAGACGATCTAGCTCGTTCTCTGACACCAGTATCTAGGCGGATATTTTGACTGCGGAGTTTTGACCTGGTCACAGAAAACGTTTTCACGTCGGCAATGTAGCTAACACCATGGTTGTTTATAAACCAGTTTCTATCTAAAAAAAACTACACGACCGACGAGCGCGAACAGAGAGTTTAACACGCGGAACACGTTACGAAAATGTATCCTTTCAACGCAGCGGATGTAATAACTCTTGAGCGCGTTGTGGATTAATTCTAGGAACATCTGTTCGTGGCATAGGAGGGGAGAAGGGACAATTTATAGAACCAGGAAACGCAAACTTCTAGGAAACACGGGAGAGCTGCTATCCACGTGCGTTGTTGACTAATTGTATTATACATAACGCGAGGTGATATATTCCTCAGCGGTCCGTTGACGGGAGGAAGACATGTTCAGTGCATGGTTTGCAGCGTACTTAAGCTGTCATTATCTGCGCGTATATTAGTACAGGTCTGTGGACATTCCGTAGTTGATATATTTGCCGATATGAATACACACTAAATACGAATAATTGAATCTTTTGACCTCTTCGGAAGTGAAAGGATACCGATGTAATTACATGTTACCAAAAATAGATAAGCCAGCGAAAAATGATCAACTCGGAACACGTCCAAAACATGAAATTCTACGGTCACTAGCACCCCCACGGCTCGTGCTGTCCCGACGATTTTGGTATCATTAGAAAGTATGCACTTTAATATTCTAGCGTAATTTATATTTCCCGGTATCCGTTCAAAGATCACCTATAAACGGACCTACAATCGTGCCTTTTTGGTGTTCTGTACGGTTCCAGACGATGTTGTCGGCGGGTACTCAGTACAATAATCTTCCGATTGCGGCGCTGTTTTCCTCATTTGCATAGGTTCAGACATGCGCACTTCACCATTTCTTGATTTCATGTTATAAGCTCCACCCACTTTTAAACTGCAACGAAACTGATGTGCTTTGATCACAGCAAAATCGATATATAATCTACGTCGGCGTAACGTCACAATAACGTACGCTAACCAACAGGTCAAAATGTGTTGCATTGATTGGTTGATATACGTTATTGTGACGTCACACCTACTTCGCATATGTCATTTTAGCAGCCGTTTGAAAGTGGGTGGAGTTTATACAAAGAAGCCTCTATTTGGACAGGAGGCGTCACTGAGCGAGAAAATGGCAGTCTACACTGAATGTTGTTGTCCGCCATACGGGAGGCAAGCGCATGCGCCTGCGGGACCGGCAGCGCGCGATGTTAGCGTATTTGTTCAGTCACCTCATTTCATCAGAATAATCACCAAGCTGTGATGCGTCATATAAAATGAAAGATATTAACATAATGGATTAAGATTTTTACCTATCACTATTCAAAATTATGAAATTTGCAAACAAATCATGTAGAAACGTTGCAATTATTTATTGAGCCATCTGAACTTCGTCATGTTTCACCAGAATAATAATCAGTCTATACCACTTCTTATATAATTGAAATATTGAAGTTATCATTAAAAATGTTGAGCAATGATAAATGCAAACAAGTGAATTTTTGCGCGCGTTTGGTCTGGCTTGGCGCGCCTCCAGAATGGCGGACGAACTACTTACGTAGTTTTCTCGAACAATGTAAATAGCGCGCGCTGCACCGTCTTGTATTGTTCTTATACCATGAAATCAGATAGTGATGCCTCAATCGGTAGATTGGTGAACTGTGTCAACGAAACAACATCGTTCGCAGTGTCTAAGACACCGGAAACGGCACCGTTGTATGTCTGTTTATAGTTTAATTTAGGAATGACTATCAGAAAACCATTATATATATATTTGAATAGTAGAAATCGTCAGCATTCAAACGATATCAAGATTATTTGGATCGGACGAACCGTAATGATACAAGCAATCGTTCAAAAAGCATTTTTGGGACATGTTTTCAATTGTTCATTTTTCACTCGCTTATCTTTTTTGATGTTACTACTTGTGATCGCAAGAATGTGTATATTTAGACTTATAGATCAGATAAAGTTCATATGACTGCCTCTCTGTTGTTCCTCCTGCCTGCCTGCCTGCCTGCCTGCCTGCCTGCCTGCCTGCCTGCCTGCCTGCCTGCCTGCCTGCCTGCCTGCCTGCCTGCCTGCCTGCCTGCCTGCCTGCCTGCCTGCCTGCCTGCCTGCCTGCCTGCCTGCCTGCCTGCCTGCCTGCCTGCCTGCCTGCCTGCCTGCCTGCCTGCCTGCCTGCCTGCCTGCCTGCCTGCCTGCCTGCCTGCCTGCCTGCCTGCCTGCCTGCCTGCCTGCCTGCCTGCCTGCCTGCCTGCCTGCCTTTATCTCCTGTCTCTTTGTCTCTCTGTCTCTTTGTCTCTTTATCTCTTGGTCTCTTTGACTCTTTGTCTCTTTGCTCTTTGTCTCTTTGTCTCTTTGTCTCTTTGTCTCTTTGTCTCTTTGTCTCTTTGTCTCTTTATCTCTTTGTCTATTTGTCTATTTATATTTCTGTCTCTTTGTATGTTTGTTTGTCTATTTGTGTTTCTGTCTCTTTGTACGTTTGTTTGTCTGACTGTCTATGTGTATGTTTGTCTGTTTGTCTGTTTGTCCCTCTATCTGTAAGTCTATATATCTCTGTTTTTCTGTCTACCTGTCTATCTCTGAGTACGTATGTCATTTTTATTAACAGTTTCGTTGATATATAAAAGTACTAATAATCGCAAGAGTATTGTATTGCCCAATATGGTGATGTTTTCATTGATTTCAGAAGAAAGGAATCCAGACACATCAAAAATGTATAATAGAATTACATTGAAAATTGCTTACGCTTACTGCAAATAAGAAACGTGACGCAGCTAATTACGTCAGACGTACGTCAATAGGTTTCCCTGGCGAGTTTTCGTGAGAAAGGACTTCGCTTATTCGCTCAATTGGCTAGAATGACAACAATAATAATTATATCATCATATAATGAAAGTCATCTTCAGAGCGAGAGACCGCCAAAGGGCACGAGGAGGAAATGCACACATGATCGTGTACGTGTGTGTGCGTGCTTACGAGCATGCAGATACAAACTACTGCAATACAATTCTACTATATGCTACATACCGATTACACTTCAATTGCAAACGTCGAAAAACTTGAACAAGTCAGGATCTAGGATTTGACAACTGTGAGAGGGGGTGCAGTCAATTTTTAGAAAGTGTAAAAAAGCAGGCCTTTATCGTGGTTACTTATTGGATGACTGCGTTTCAGACCACCAAGTGCACCCCGTCAAGTTCAACAATACCCGCCGACTGCACCCTCTCTACAGCAAGACGGCGGCCTGCTTCCCACGTAAACTCCGGGATCCGCAAAATACCCCCAACTAAACGCCACGTTCATTGTTCAAATAAAACAAAGGAGGGGTACGCCCCAAACGCCCCCAGATCCACCCCCTGTAAAAGTAATTCCTTCTAGAATGATACCCGTGTTTCGCCAGGTAGATTACATTATAAATATAATTGAAACAATACCTGAAGACACAAAATGACCCGACCATTACATAAACCTCAATTGTCTTCACAAGATCGTTTTCAAACAAGACACAGTTTGTTGGCTTGCATAAACCCACAGTTTGGACACGTTACATCGATATTATAGATCATCCTGCAAATCCCCGAGCTTCTCTAAACATCAACATACATCTTCACGCCACGTCCGGTATAGCTACTCACGCGATACGGCGCCGGCTTCATCGTTTCGACGCCTCTTCGCGCGGGATTATGACTCAACACCCCACCGGGCCCGGGCTATATTAGCCACGAGAACAGCAAGCTTCGCTGGCGCCGGCCAGTAGCTTCGTTAATGTAGATTTAACGATGCAAATAAACGCACATTCAGGCAGCCTTTCTACCTGAACGGATTTGACTGCGCCACAAACGCAGTACCGGCCAACCTTTCCAGGTGAACTGGCACGATTGCGACAGTGATACGTACAGCGAAGTTGCGTCTTTACCGGAAGCGTACAGTGTGAGTTACGGATGCTTGTGTGGTTTGGCGTGGACGTAAGTCCGTGACGTTAAATCCGTACGGCCTGCTGGTCGTAAGTCGTAACAAGCCTTACATCACCGCTAAATATATCCTGACGCGAATCTTTCAACTAACTTCCTTGCACAACATCCGACTCGTTATCGCTGGTAACATACATCCACAACATGCTATAACGATAAATCACACCCCGCATGTAAAGTAAGTTCTCACAAAGCGCGGTATCCGGTCCTTGGGGTTCTTCAAAATGCGATATATACTTCACCTCTGGCAGACCTGTTCATTCGAACACAAGCTCGACTTATCTGGGATACATTCAGCCACGCTGCGATTACTGCACGAACATTACTCGTTCAACCACTCACCCACGCAGTCTGTAGCTTCGTACACAGTTATACAGCTGAGTGAACTGAGGCGACGTGGCGTGAACAATACTTCCAAAAGTCGATTCAGCATTCGAACCAGGATTCTATCGATTGAGGGTACTGTGTTCTAACAGTGACACTGCCAGCAGTATGCTGTGTTCTAACAGTGACACTGCCAGCAGTATGCTGTGTTCTAACAGTGACACTGCCAGCAGTATGCTGTGTTCTAATAATGTGTCACTGCTAATATTATGAAACTGTCGACTTCCCCCGGGAACGGTGAGACAACTATCCTGTACCGGGATGAATGACCTCTAGCGTGGCCGGGTAGAGGGCGGGACGGTGCACTAGCTGCTGAACCCACTCGGTCAAGTACAACGATAACACGGTGCATCTCAACATGTGCTCCACAGACGTCTATTTTACTCCAGCTGCAGTTTACCGAATGTTTTCATCAACTCCCCCCGACGATGCCGACAAGTTCATTGGCGTTCGCAGCTGGACCGGGGCGGCGTCTCTTCTATGTGAGCCGGTGTCACGGGCCAAAGATATCCAGGGCCAGAAGTGGACGGCTACTTTCGGCCCACGTCGGTCACGAGCCATAAGGAGGACCGCGCCAGAAAATAGGTGTTGCTAGTTAGATGGTTTGTATTGCTACTCTGCTCAACAACTAGCTAACACCAACTACTAGCTAACACCAACTACTAGCTAACACCAACTACTAGCTAACACCAACTACTAATTAACACCAACAACTAGCTAACATCAACAACTAGCTAACACCAACTACTAGCTAACACCAACAACTAGCTAACACCAACAACTAGCTAACACCAACTACTAGCTAACACCAACTACTAGCTAACACCAACTACTAGCTAACACCAACAACTAGATAACACCAACAGCTAGCTAACACCAACTACTAGCTAACACCAACAACTAGCTAACACCAACAACTAGCTAACACCAACAACTAGCTAACACCAACTACTAGCTAACACCAACAGCTAGCTAACATCAACAACTAGATAACGCCAACAACTAGCTAACACAAACAACTAGCTAACACCAACAACTAGCTAACATCAACAACTAGCTAACACCCAGCCATGGAGCAAGGAACCAACAGCATCGTTGCAGTATTTTGATATAAACTTGTTCGCAGTGCCGCCATCTGGAGAGTTGTATACCACTCAATAAACCCAGATTTCATCTTTCTCCGATAAATAAAGCAATACATCGGATAGTTGTATGCATGTATGTCATTTTAATTAATTACCTATCATGATTTTAATGTATCGCCAATTTGTAGATCAGATGTAAATTATCAGCGGAAGCGACTGAACATAGAAAGAAGCATGTGTACCGTGGCCTCTGGGGCATATGCTGCAGATGCCCCCCAAGTTGGCGTAACAATACTACCAACACGGGTGAACGCAACTTGTGAACTAGCTGAGTTATCTTTGCGGAAAAGAGCAATAATATGTACGTAGTATCATAATGAGACGAACCGGGTAAAATAAAACAACACAATATGAGACATTTCTATGATTCCAATGTCCTCGGAATCACGAGTTCTGTGGCGCAACCAAAAAAATGTATCCAGTTTCAAGATCGGTGTACATTGCGAAATTATAAGAATAATTCTTCTGTTGTCTCATACGACATCATCACCGTGGCTAAATAGTCCCAATACATCTGGCGCTACGTGTATTGGCACATAAATCCCGTCCTCTTTGTATTAACCGACTAATAGATTCGATCAGGTACTGCCATTTAACCTGCACGCCAGTTGGTAAAACAAGACGCAGCTCTTGGGAATCACACCGCGTTGCTCAGACGCATCGCGTGTCAATAACACGTTACGTAAAGCAAAACACGATTACAGAAACACGGAACCGAACACGCGCAGCAAGTGCAGACCCACCAACACCGCGAACACGGATGGTTCGCTACGACTTACGTCTGTCGGAGGCTGCGACCTCTCGCTTCACCAGACGACCTCGGCGCCTCGAGGATGCCGTCTGCCAGTTGTGACAAGTGATGTCTAGAAATACCACGTAGACGAACTCAAAGAGACTTCACCTGGAAATGTCGGTTCAAAGTTTGCCTCATTATCACCAGGTTTCTTAGCGACCGAGTTTCATCTGACGGAAGTGTCTGTGGTGGAACAGTATCCCCAACCAAATTACACATATGACGTCATCGAGTACGTTGACCCCGGCAAGTACAATACATATATTTGTTTCTGGATTGGTTGATGGTATAGCAATTTCTGTTTGTCACTCTATAAAAGTATTTTATCTTTTACACAATAACAAATTTATGTTGCTTTACCACGTGCTGTTGGCATAATTATATGACATTTGGCATGAATCAATTAATACAGAAGAACCATGTTTGAAAACAACAACTACATTTTAATAAACAAATAGAACGATGTGTTTAAATGTTGCACCAGCTGTTAATTATGTGTGCTTACAAAGAAAGAAACATACGGCAGCGTTCCAATAAATTTAAATCGACCTCCGTTGAATGCAGTAAACTTGATTATTGTTTACTTGTGATGCATACTTTGGCCTGTTTTATGATTACCGTGGAATTCAATTTTAAAACATTATAATAAAAACTAATTGAATGGTGAACAATCCGATTACGGTGATATAACCGTTAAATTATAATTTTGTTAGTAGCTGACAACATGACACATTGCCTCATGCGGCACACACGTGCACTGCGGCGACGCCTGGCGAACAAGATAAACATCACTCGTAGTGTAGCTGGACGCGAACGCAGCACTACACAGACAGTGCATGGCACATGATTATAATGCAGGGTGCTCGCATTTGTAGAGACAGTGTGTTTTACGATGTTGAACAAAATGCCTATATTGGTAATGTTTACATGAACTGGTTAGGCTGGCTTTGCTTATCCATTTCCGGACTTTGCAGCCTTGATGGATTATCTATAGACAGTTCTTTCGTTTGCCAGTCTCCCCATTCGCCAGACGTCTGCTCCCATCCATTCCTCTATGTCCTTCCCCCATTGTCTCCTAGGTCTTCCTCTGCTTCTGCTGCCTTCACGTTTCCTTCCATTATTAGTATCTCTAAAGACTGATGCCGTTTCACATGGCCGAAATAACTTAGTTTCTGTTTCTTTACAAAGTTCAATAAAGTCCCAGGTATAACACCAAGCTCATCTGCGATGGATTCGTTAGTTCTATGTTCAATCCACGAAACTCGTAATATCATTTCAAATGCATTTATACATTTAGTATTGTTCTTATTTAGATTATTCGCATCCACACGTAGCAGTTAGTTAAAAAATGCAGATTCGGATAATTCGTAGTTTCATATCTTTGTTCGTTGCTTTACACAGCTTCTTCATCTCCGTCACTGCTAACCTCCGCTTGGTCTCTTTCGTCCCATCTCCATCCGCTTCTATCAGTGACCCCCATATATTCAAAACTTCCCACTCGTTCTATTTCCTCGCCATCTACTGTGACTTCTGATGGTTCTCGACATCCCTTCACATCCATAATCTTAGTCTTCTTTACGTTTAGTGTCAATCCTTTCATCTCGCTGTGCTCTTTAACAGTAGTTATCAATTTATACAATCCTTCTTTTGTATCGAATATTAACGCTGTGTTGTCGGCATATCTCAATTCATATATCTCCTGTCCAGTCACTTTCAGTCCATTAAACAACTTGCTTCTCGTGTCAGTCTCAACCTCTCTCATGATATTCTCTGTGTATAGACTGAATAGGTGGGGGACAGAATGCACCCCTGTCTCACTCCCTTGCTGACTGGGAACCAATCTGTGGTACCACATTCCAATCTCACTGCAGACTGCTGTCCAACATATAAATTTCGGATAAGTGATGTATTTTTCTGGTTAAATCCCATGCGTATCAAGGTTTTTCAGAGATGTTGATGACTAACATTATCAAAAGCTTTCGAATAACCTATGAAACAGATCCTAAGGTCGTGTTTGAATTCTCTGCATTTTTTAATTAACATCTTCAGGTTGAACATGTGATCTCTTGTTCCTCTTCCAGCCCGGACATTCGTACACACAATCACACTCACGCACTCACGCACACACTTATACAAGCAAGCATGCACACAAACACACTCACGCATACACACATACACACATACACACGAACACACGAACACACAAGCACACGTGCACACGTGCACACGTACACACGTACACACGTACACACGTACACACGTACACACGTACACACGTACAAACATACACACATACACACTTACATATATACATATATACATACATACATACACCGCACACGCGCACACGCGCACACGCGCACACACGCACACACGCACACACGCACACACGCACACACGCACACACGCACACACGCACACACGCACACACGCACACACGCACACACGCACACACGCACACACGCACACACGCACACACGCACACACGCACACACGCACACACGCACACACGCACACACGCACACACGCATATATACATACATACATACATACATGCATACATGCATACATACATACATACATACATACATACATACATACACACTCCGACTCGCACAAATACTCGCAGGCATCACGGGCGCGCGCGCGCACACACACACGCACACACACACACACACATTCTTACAGGCACAGTGCAATTAATCACGAGGTACAGACTAACGTCACATAGTGAATAATCTGCTCGATTAATGTACACATCCCAGCTACGACTGAGCACATTCAAACATTCATATTCAATCGACAAACACGTAAATGCTTTACGACCGGGCGTTGTTTCAATAAGAACGTCAGCTTCGACAATAATAACAATTTATAGTGTTGCATTATTGAGAGGAATTGTTTACGGACAGCGATAAAGCGAAGCCAATCGGGACCCTGAAATGGCACAACGCAAATCAGGTTGCATGGAAACGCACTTCGAGGAAGACGTA
Source organism: Escarpia spicata (assembly GCA_963995525.1). Taxonomy (NCBI): domain Eukaryota; kingdom Metazoa; phylum Annelida; class Polychaeta; order Sabellida; family Siboglinidae; genus Escarpia; species Escarpia spicata. The sequence goes on from OZ023212.1 coordinate 14,848,986, forward strand.
GTAAACAGTTTGCTCAGCAAGAGTCGTTGCTGCAGCTGCAGATATTGTCGTCAGCACTCCCTTGCGTGACGTCATCAGCTGCACTACGCGTGTGTCTGTAGAGCTAGTTTAACAACGTTATACTTCATATTTTGACAACGTAATTGAGGGCCACAAGCACAGACGGCGTTTAGCGAAATATGAGGGGTATGTATGGGAAAGGAGCAGGGAGGGAGCGATGGGGGGATGGAGGGAAGGAGGGAGGGAGGGAGGGAGGGAGGGAGGGAAGGAGGGAGGGAGGGAGGGAGAGAGGGAGAGAGGGAGGGAGGGAGGGAGGGAGGGAGGGAGGGAGGGAGGGAGGGAGGGAGGGAGGGAGGGAGGGAGGGAGGGAGGGAGGGAGGGAGGGAGGGAGGGAGGGAGGGAGGGAGGGGGAGGAAGGGAATGAGGGAGGGAAGAGAGAGCGAGGAGAAGAAGACGAATATGTAAGACAAATGAGAAAAAGCAGAAGAAGGAGAGGACGACGAAGAAGTTCAGTTAATATTTTGATATAGTTAGAAGGTGGATTTTCAATGTTCTAACGCAAACTAAAAGGGCCGACTCAGCTATCTTGGTGAACAAACTCCTCTTGAAGCAAGTCGATGATCCGTTGTAACACTGTTCGTGTAGTTCAGTAACTGCTTTAGTTTCTTCTTCCTTTCGATTTGGATTGGAAACTACACGGTCTACACCCATCTCAATCATGCTTGCTGTACGTGTTCCTGCTTTCTGTCCAATCAACGCTGTCACGGACATACCCGGCGTTCTGCTTACGTCACGTTGCCGGGGAGACATTCTGTCTTGTCATTAGCAGGTGTATCGAAACAGAAACACTGGTAATTGTCCGTTGTTTTTACAATCACGAAAACGTGGATAGTATAAATATAGCACC
>OZ023212.1:14850092-14882592 GCA_963995525.1 Escarpia spicata
ATGTGCTAATTAGTGCATATATGTTAACAATAAGTATTATATAATGTGTTCATATAATACTGTTTTAACAGAACACTCAAGGAACCTTAGATTAAGCGTGACAAACAGGTTTACTCTTATGAGATTTGAACCCGCGAACTGACAGCTTCCGTTGGAAATTCTATTACGGTTTGGCTTCTGTCAATGTAATAAAATTTTTGATTTGGTTCGATACTTCATATATTCAGCAAACGTGTACTCGTATTTGACGAATTAGCCTGAAAATCAATTCCATTGGTTACCCTGGTTTAGATTTAGATTTAACCAATCATCTTCGTCATAACGCGACATCCCTGGATGCAGGCTCTCATGTGTGCGACATACAGTGGCGCCACATCGTGGAGCAATAATAACCGTAGCTAGGGAGACGGGTGCATGGAGAGATGTGGGAATGCCGGAGGGAAGGAGGGAGGGAGGACGGAGAGAGGGAAGGGGGGGAGGGAGGGAGGGAGGGAGTGAAGGAGGGAGGGAGGGAGGGAGGAGGAGGGAGGGAGGGAGTGAGTGAGTGAGTGAGTGAGTGAGTGAGTGAGTGAGTGAGTGAGTGAGTGAGTGAGTGAGTGAGTGAGTGAGTGAGTGAGTGAGTGAGTGAGTGAGTGAGTGAGTGAGTGAGTGAGTGAGTGAGTGAGTGAGTGAGTGAGTGAGTGAGTGAGAGAGGGAGGGAGGAGGGGAGGGAAAGAAGGAGGGAGTAGGGAAACTAACCCTCACTGCATTTGTCAATGCACCCAACAAATGCGTGTTCTTGATGATAATACCATAAATCGAATCATATTAATTTTTGGGAAGCTGACATAAATACGTACTGAACCGTAAACAAGGTGAAACACAAAAAAATGATTTATTCGAATCGTGACGTGACGTCCACATAGCGGCAAACACAGGACATGCAGCGCCGATAACACAAACATCGACTATGAAATAAGTTAGAACACTAATCACGGGCTTGCGCACTGCATCATCAATCACGCTGAGCTGTAATATATGAAGCGGATCTGGTGCCCTATTCTTTAGATTTGTGGGCACCGGTCTCCATAACGATGTCGATTAATTGCCTCCATAAAACGCAGCGATTGCGAGAGCGACAACAACTAAGCCTTTTAGTGGCCTCCACTAAACGCCGCTTTAGCTGCACGAGAGCGGTGACGACAGAGAGCCAACGGTTGGCGCAAAGACGGCGCATCGACAGTAGATTTCTTTGAACAATCTGAAACTACGTAACTTGCGTACTTCATACTGCGTCTGTTTAATAAAATGTCGACGTTTTGCCATCACCAGCTTGCATACAACCTCAGAAATTTGTTTTGAAACTGAATTTGCTGTTATAAAACATTAATAAGGCAATGTGGTTTCGGTGTTCACAAAAAAATGGGAAAGATACCATTTTGTTATCGTGTTTTTTGGTTACCCTTTGCTTTAGTGTGTAAACATGCCTACTCGAGCATGCAACTGCGAACGACCTACTCGACCGGAACCAGTCGGCCTATCGACCGTACCATTCAACTGAAACTGCTCTAGTGCTTGTACAGAATGACATTCTTCAGGCATTAGACCGGCGGTACGGGGTGATACTCGTACTACTCGGTGTCGGCCGCATACGACACCGTCGATCACGACATCCTGATATCACGTCTAGAAAAACGCATCGGTGTGACTGGCTCCGCGCTAGAATGGGTCCGCTCATACTTGACCGATCGAACCTGATCCGTGATAATGCCATGCGGTGCTTCCGACCATTCAACTATCGCTTTCGGTGTTCCCCAAGGCTCAGCATTGGGGCCATTGCTTTTCACCATCTACACGTCCCCAATCAGCGATATCATCAAACAACACAACTTGAACTATCACATGTACGCAGACGAAACGCAGCTGTACATCAAATTCGACATTACTGATGAAAACGTCAGACTATCATCGTTGCATACAATCGAACACTGGGTCAACGATGTCCGCGCGTGGATGAACACCAATGTACTGAAAGTCAATGAGAACAAAACAGTCGCGCTCGTCTTGGCATCACGCACCCACCAGAAGAAACATAGCATTACAATGATAAAGATCGGCGACTGTGACATCACTCCTAGTTGCCGCTGCAACAGGCGAGAGCACATCACCCCGGTGCTAAAGAAGCTCCATTGGCTTCCGGTGAAACAGCGTATCGTGTACAAAATACTGCTGCTTTCGTTCCAAGTCCAACATGGCATTGCACCGTCGCACATCACCGACTTGCTCGACGTGTACCTACCAGCGCGTGCGCTACGTTCTGCCAACAACAACGACCTGCGTGTGCCGCCATCCAACAGCAGATATGGCGATTGCTCCTTCTCAGTTTCGGCCCCACGGATGTGGAACACTATTCCGCTAGAATTAAAGTCAGTCACAGCGCTAGCCACATTCAATCGACTTTTAAAAACTCACCTCTTCCGTGTAGTATTCCATGTTTAGTTTAGTCTGTGATCTCGTACATGATACAGTGTTTTTAAATAATTTATTATCATTTAACTATCTTCTGTTATGATGCACATATTATGTCACGTTTTAATTAATGTTATATCCTTTTACCACATAATCTTATTGCCTATGCATTATGTATCACGGCTTTAGCAATTTATTCAATTAATTTATTTTTATTATCATTTATTTAACTAGCTAGTTTTAACATTCATACATTAATCTATTATAGCGCCTCTGAGTGGATTTTTGTCTAGATTTATGGCGCTCTGCAAGTTGACTGATTATTATTATTATAAGAACGGGACTACTTTCTGTCGTGGACTGTAAGATCCGCATTGATCAAAATAAATTTGGGGATAGTTGGGTGAATATGATTGTTTACTAAATAGGTCCACCACCATTTACACAATTTGACCTTTTACTGAAGAACATTTTGGTAACTGCTGTCTGCCATTACGAAATTATAAAAACTGCGAAGTTTCCGCTGATTTTTACGAACTACACACATAGAGAGGAGAGAGAACTATTACGACACGACGACCAATCAATCGTTAACAAAGGGCCTATACAGTCCTGAATCATTCGCTGATGCGTTCAACGACAAACAAGCACATTACGGTCAATAACAGACACACAATCTGGACGTCTCCCATTACAATGCATCAAGCGTCCACTGCCCTGAAAAACTGCGCTAAAAGGACAAATAGAAGATTGAACGCCAGACAAAACGGCGTACGGCACGCACAGACAATGTCCCCCATCACTAACCAAGACAAATTTGTTGAGGTGATTGTTGTGTTGGGTGAATGCTAATGTGGGAATTTGTTGTGAGGAATGCCTACTTAGATGGGGAATTGCTGTGTTGGGTGAATACTTAAATGGGGGATTGCTGTGTTGGGTGAATACTGAGCCTGGGGACTTGCTGTGTAGAGTGAATTCTGAAATGGGCGATTACTGTGTTGGGTGAATACCGAGCCTGGGGAAATGCTGTGTTGGGTAAATTTTGAGATTGGGGATTGCTGCGTTGGGTGAATACTTAGATGGGAGGTTGCTGCGTTGGGTGAATACTTAGATGGGAGATTGCCGCGTTGGGTGAATACTTAGATGGGAGATTGCTGTGTTGCGTGAATACTTAGATGGGAGATTGTTGTGTTGCGTGAATACTTAGATGGGAGATTGCTGTGTTGGGTGAATACTTAGATGGGAGATTGCTGTGTTGGGTGAATACTTAGATGGGAGATTGCTGTGTTGGGTGAATACTTAGATGGGAGATTGCTGTGTTGGGTGAATACTTAGATGGGAGATTGCTGTGTTGGGTGAATACTTAGATGGGAGATTGCTGTGTTGGGTGAATACTTAGAGGAGCACAAACATTTGTGATTGTTGAGTTTTTGAAAGTGTGATTGGTGATACGATGCTATTTTATGTAAACATCTAACAATCGTCTAACAATTAATTTTCCTTCAAAAACCAAACGCGTACCACTACACACACACACACACACACACACACACACACACACACACACACACACACACACACACACACACACACACACACACACACACACACACACACACACACACACACACACACGCACGCACACACACACACACACACACTCACACACACACACACACACACACACACTCACACACACACACACACACACACACACACACACGCACGCACACACACACACTCACACACACACACACACACTCACACACACACACACACACACTCACACACACACACATACTCACACACACACACACACACACACACACACACACACACACACACACACACACACACACACACACACACACACACACACTCACACACACACACACACACACACACTCACACACACACACACACACACTCACACACACACACACACACTCACACACACACACACACACACATACTCACACACACACACACACACACACACACACACACACACACACACACACACACACACACACACACACACACACACACACACACACACACACACACACACACACACACACACACACACACACACACACACACATACTCACACACACACACACACACACACACACACACACACACCACACACACCACACACACACACACACACACACACACACACACACACACACACACACACACACACACACCTAATTCCTGCTGTCAGTTCCGACTCGGAACTTTTTGAGCATGTGTGCGGAGAACGACCTACCCGTCACAAACACTCTGTTCAGGCAGGCCGATAAGTACAAAACAACCTGGATGAAGCAATGGCACATGATAGAGTATGTCATCGTAAGAAGGCGGGACATCCAGGATGTGAAGATCACAAGGGCCATGCGGGGAGCAGAGTGCTGGACGGATTGGTCAGGACAGCCCTCCAGCTGCACATTGCCCCACTTCAGCGCAAGCGTCTAAAGTCGACCAGAAATGCTTTCAACACAGCCAGGCTGAAACACCAGCGTTACCGCGAGCAGTTCCAGGTTGACATTGGTGACAGGCTGATGTCCCACGGACAACTTACTGGCAACACCACAGAGAAGTGGACCCAGTTCAAGCAGATGGTGACGGACTCAGCAAAGTCAACTCTCGGACCGAAGACGAAGACACACCAGGACTGGTTCGATGAAAACAACGACGAAATCTGCAAGGCGGTGGATGAAAAGAACAAAGCATACCTAGAATGGCAGAATAACCCTTCCTCAGTTCCCAAGAAAGACTGCTACAGACACCTGCAGAGCAAAACGTTGAGAGACCTTCGTTACATGCAGGATAACTGGTGGCAGAAGAAAGCAGAGGAAGTGGAACATTATGCCGAAACTCACAACGCAAAGATGTTCTTCAGTGCCATCACGTCTGTGTACGGACGATTAAAGCCCAGCACCACTCCACTTTTTTCACCAGATGGCACCACCCTAATCAAAGACAGGGCTGGTATCAACGAGAGGTGGAGAGAACACTTTAGCAACCTCCTCAACCGTCCTTTAACAGTGAGTGGAGAAACCCTTAACTCCATACCCCAGCAACCCATCAAAGAAGACCTCGATCTTCCTCCCACTCTGGACGAAATGAAAAAGCCATCAGCCAGATGATTGCAAGAAAGGCCCCAGCTGAAATTTACAAGGCAGTGGGTCCAGCAACACGTGAGGCCTTTCATGACATCATAACTAGCATCTGGGAAGATGTAGACATGCCACAGAACCTACATAATGCCACTATAGTTTCCTTCTATAAGAACGAGGACAGCAACACAGACTGTGCCAACTACAGAGGAATATCGCTCCTGTCCCTTGCTAGGAACACTGTTGCCCGCATCGTTCTGAACCGACTCATAGCCAGTGTCTCTGAGGCAAACATTCCAGAAGCACAGTGCGGATTTCGACCTAACCGGAGCACAGTGGACATGGTCTTTGCAGTCAGACAAGTAGAGGAAAAGTGCACTAGTAGAACATGGACCTGTTTGCTGTGTTTATAGACCTCAGCAAGGCTTTTGACATTGTCAACAGGTAAGCGAAATTTGTCCACATCATCCGGCTATACGATACAGGTGAAGTGCTCTCAGACGGCGCAGCCTCAGCCTCATTTGACATTTCAAACGGAGTGAAGCAAGGTTGTGTACTTGCTCCAGTTCTCTTCAACCTGTTCTTTACGTGCGTCTTGAACTATGCCGAAAGAGATTTGGACACTGGTGTCTACCTTAAGTATCGACTAGACGGTTCACTGTTCGACCTCCGCCGCCTTGCTGCTAGGACCAAGACACTGCAATGACTCATTTTCGAGGCACTCTTTGCTAACGACTGCGCCCTCGTGGCACACAGGGAGAGTCATCTGCAGCTCATACTCAACAAGTTTGCAGAGGCGTCTAAATTGTTTGGCCTAACTATCAGTCTTGGTAAGACGCAGGTCCTCCATCAGCCTGTCCCTGACACCGCAGCACCTGCTCCCACAGTTTACATCGATGGCACACAGCTAAAGGCAGTGGAGAGCTTCAAGTACCTTGGCAGCACCATATCAAGTGACGGGTCCTTCGTTAAAGAGATCGACGCAAGGATCTGCAAGGTCAGCAAGGCACTTGGTCACTTGCGCACCAATGTGTTGAGGCACCACCACATCCGGCTGTCAACTAAATTGCTGGTATATAGAGCCGTCGTCCTCTCATCTCTCCTCTATGGTTGTGAGACATGGACATCCTACAGGAGCCACATCAAGGAGCTGGAAGCTATCCACATGCGGTCCATATCCGCTGACAAACCTTGAGGTGCTTGAGAGAGCGCATACCACTAGCATCGAGGTGATGATTATGAGAGCCCAGCTACGATGGACCGGGCATGTCATCCGTATGGATGAGACATGGATCCCCCCACAGCTTGTCTACGTCGAGCTCTCTGATGGCCACAGGCACCAGAGACGTCCCCGCAAGCGATGCAAGGACTGCACCAAGGACTACCTGCCAGGCCTTTGAGGAAAGACGCTGCCAACGCCTGCAAGATGCCAGGGACAGACGACACCGGGCAGCAGCATCGTCAGCACCAGCCACAACGGGCTTCCCTTGCCCGACTTGCCAGAGACTATGTGCGTCCAGAATTGGCCTACGTAGCCACTATATATATATATATATATATACATATATATAATTACATGTTATTGACGTAATGTGCTTGTTTGTCGTTGAACGCATCAGCGAAGGATTTAGGACTGTAGAGGCCCCTGGCTAATGATTGATGGTCATTATGTCATAATAGTTCTCACTCCTCTCTATATGTATAGTTCATAAAAACCAGCGGAAACTTCGAAATAAAACATCGCAGTTTTTATCATTTCGCCAATATATATATATATATATATATATATATATATATATATATATATATATATATATATATATAATACCAGCATTATATTGTAAGTCGCACAATGATGTAAAATAACTAAGAAAATACAAATAAACATAATTCGTTATGTAAAACCTACCACTAGACATCACAGTTAAATCACAGGAATTACCAGACAGTGATTACCAATGGTGCGTTCGGGATTGATCGACCCGAGTGAAGAAGAACTAGGATCAAAGGATAAACAAAAGCTAGAGCGTATTTATTAAGATGGACGAGACGGGAACTAACTGGGATCTAGGCACGCAACTGGCATCTGAGCGGTCATCTCAGCGACACGTAATCGGGATATATTGCGCAACACGAAATTGGTTGTTGTGCCGGCAAACTCGCACATCGCCGCACATGTGACACACGACTGATCCGACAAGTTTTATATGAACGATTCAATATTTCTCACATTTACCATCGACAAATGGAATGCGTGTCGTGCCAACAGTAAATATCACACCAATGTTATACAATATTCATCATAGTTTTAACAACAATTGGCAAATCGCTACTGAACATCTTTCGTTGTTATGTGCAGAAAAATATCCCGGTTCCGAAAAGACAATCAAATATACTTTCTAAAGTATTTACGCAGACATTTGGTGATTACCCGACACTGTTCTACATGGTGTAAGGGGAATAAACACAAGCTTGCTATTGGTATGATCGTCACTACTGTCGGAAGGAATTTATTAATTTGATTTTGGAATATTGATTAGTGTTTATGTAAAGAGTTGTGTCCAATTAAACTGTGGCCTTGTCCCCGCATTTAACCAACACTATATAGGTACACCTAATTCAGGGTCTGTCTCTGCACACGTATCTCATGACGTCTTTGTGTGTGCCCAAACAAGGACTATCTTTGTAGGGTGACTTTCAAGTTTCAATGTAGCGGAAGAGCGTCACAGGAATGTTGGTGTCGAGGCCACTATGGCGGATGAACTGCACAGCACTGAACTAAATAATGACTTTCAAGTTTCAATGTAGCGGAAGAGCGTCACAGGAATGTTGGTGTCGAGGCCACTATGGCGGATGAACTGCACAGCACTGAACTAAATAATGACTTTCAAGTTTCAATGTAGCGGAAGAGCGTCACAGGAATGTTGGTGTCGAGGCCACTATGGCGGATGAACTGCACAGCACTGAACTAAATAATGACTTTCAAGTTTCAATGTAGCGGAAGAGCGTCACAGGAATGTTGGTGTCGAGGCCACTATGGCGGATGAACTGCACAGCACTGAACTAAATAATGAGCTTTTCTTCCTTACATTAGCGTAGCCCTTATTGCATTCCCGAGCTGGTCCACTGGTACATTTAGGCAGTGGACCAACGTTCAGTTGATGGCAGTTGCATTAGATATGGGCTTAATCTGTAACATTGTCTGGTTGTTGTAATTTCAGGGAGGATTCGTTCGGTCAATGTTGCGCGTAGTTATATCTTCTGTGTACTTATACATTTATAAACAGCACAAGAATATGCAACTAGCCGTACCTGTCTCGCATATCCAAAACAGGTATCAATCAAATGTCATAAGCACTGTCGAATTATGCCTAGCAGAAGGACATTTGAAAACAATACGCAATGTACAATTATATATAATATTACAATTTTTTTAATTTATATTTGTACCTTTCGAATTATTTATTAGATAAATAATGTTTCTATCGTAATATTTTATAGAGCTCGTTTAAGAATAAACCAAATGGAGATTATATATACATAAAATGTTATCCAAATTACCCTGATACAAATTTATGAAATTTCAAATCAAATTTATTGTACATAAATATTTGTATTGAATATACATACAATTGTCAATATTTAGTCATTTAAAGATATGTTTTATGTGAGCTAATCTATTAGCTGAGACGAACACTCTCACTGCTTTCTTTGGAATCTTAATAATACTTGAACAATATGAGTCAAATGCACCTCCCCATACTTCGATACAATACGTCAAGTGAGGGAATAAAAATGAGTAATACAAGGTGACCAAACATGATCTAGTTATAAATCGTTTTTCTTTGTAGCCAACACCTTTAGAAATGTTACATTTAACTTGGTTAATGTGTTCAGCCCAGTTGAGTTTGCTATCAATAGTCACACCAAGAAATGTCGTAGAAGATACTTGTTTAAAATCATTATCATTGATTTTAAGTGTTGTTGGTTTGGTATGTTTCGGTTTGGTGTTCTAAATATCATGTATTGGGTTTAATCAAATTATAATTTTGTTTAATGTTGTTAGTTATATCATCCAAATGATCACCATAAACAGACTAGTGTCATCAGCAAATAATATGGAAACAATAATATCTGAGACATTAGCAATATCACTGATATATAATAGAAAAGGCAACGGCCCCATGATGGAACCTTGCGGTACACCACAAGTAATAGTTTGTTTCGCGGAGCTAGTCTTATTGTAATAAATAAATCTGCCGTATCGTTTAACAATGTTCAAAGTTGCTTAAACAATTTGATGTGGATGCTTGATGGCAAGAGTATCTAGGTGCAATCATTATTGGAAGTATTAAACCATAGCAGGCGGCAGTGTATTTGTATGAATAATTTTATCGTTGGCATGATGTGACATTTGTCGTCTTGACATTTGTTATTTATACCTGTGGCCTTTATCGACGACAAATGACTGACATTTTATACCATTTTTTTCGATTCTGACATTTGTGTTATTTGGGGAACACCAAACGAACAAATGTGAATTGCGTAGTGTTAATTAAGCGATGTATTCAAAGTGGTAAGTTATACATCCATATCAGTAAATAGCACGTATGTTTAATTTACAGTTATAATGGATGGATTCAGACTGTGACGTAAGCATTTTTACCATGCGCGTGGCCTACGTCACGCATTTCCACATTAACAATGTTTACATTTAAACATTTACACCATTAGGCCATACTGCTGGATCAATCTTTCCCACACACGGCTTTCACTTAAACACCTTTGCCCTTTGTTTATGTCGCAAAGAAAACATTCTTGGTTCAGCATATCAATAAAAAACATAACGGAATATCGGATAACATTATATTTCTAGCGGCCATTTTAGTAAGCTTCTCGGACAAGGTTGCCAGGAAAACAGTGACGTAGTGGATACGTTGATTTCTTCAAAACCAATACGTTATTCATTATTCTTATTGAGCAATAAAATACTTATAATAAGACAGCCTTGAAACTAAATACTGTGCTATACAGTATTAATAAATGCATTAATTAAAAGGCAAAACATAATTACAATATGGTAACAAGACGTTAACTTAAAATAAATATTGTACAGTATAGCATTACAAAGCTGCTAATAAATTAGGATGTATAAACTAATCACAACAAATATAGCAATATCAATCTGTTAAAAATAAATAGTTCTAAAATAGTATAAATATAAAAGAAATTGGAAAATTGCTAAACGTGCATTTTCTGTGTAAGAAATTACATTTTACGCCGTCCCAGCATCGTTGAAGAAGAGCAGGATTTATTTAAAACTATCGCGTATGCAGTAGCTGAGCACGGGGCTTAATGTAATAGAAGAAACCGACAGAATTAAACCCTTTATTGGATTAATTATTTCAACTTTTCTAAATAAAAAATTCTTCACCACCTATGTTATGATGTTGTATCCAACAGACCATAACAGAAAAAATATATGAAATAAGTATTAATATACACTAACTTGATATGGCAGCACTAATTTTGTATTGATTATAGTTTTTACAAAAATGGCAATAGACTAAGCAATACGTATAAAACTGGTACCTTGCCTCAGGGCAACAACGTCCAATAAAGGGTTTTAAAACATTTTCTATAGTCCATAATCGAGATCAATGTCGGATATGTATCACCCAAAGGTTATTGGGGACTGGCGCTATACATTATTAACTGACAAGACGCCTTGACAACATGGGCATTAGCTCAACAAGATACCGAAGACGTCAAAATAATCAGCGTACATTGAATAAATCGACATCATAAACACGAATCCTACGTCTTGGGTCCCATGGGGAAGTCAAAGCGCAAACACAAGGCTACGTTATTAGTTTGCTGATTTGTGCCAACCGTCCGCGATACTATCGGCGGGTCTGTGTATTAGTGGCAATAACTATTGCTAGTACTGTCGAATTCATTAACCGTCGTGTACACTAAATAAGCATGTGCTTTATTGAAATAGAAGATGTAGACACGAGTCTTCACAACAACAATCAGTCAACTTACTCCGTGCACATTTGCAACGAAAACGAATCACATTTGTATTTAGATAAAGATGTGTTTGTATTGTTACCTGTAGTATTTACCATACACATATATCTCCTTTACCGGGAGGTCAAGTTGAGACCAGAAAATGAAAACGATTTTTCATATATATATATATATATATATAATATATATATATATATATATATATATATATATATATATATATATATATATATATATATATATATACATATATATATATATATATATACAAATATAAAATATAATCCAGACCAAACGTGGTGCAACTGCCGCTTAGAGATGAGAAGAATATTTCAGAAATGTTTCCTATTTCCTCTAAACCAGAAAGCGAACAAAACCAACCTAACTGCCAACACAGTTGTAGCCAGGTGGAATAAACACAGTATTCTTTCTGAAAACGGAGAAGATCAAAGCTGGACTTAACTGTTAATCGCTCCCCAAGAATGTATTGGAATGACCTTGAACAATAACCTGCTAAAGGATGTTTGAGACCAAAGAACATTGTCGATGAGCCATGGGAGATGCTGAGACGGTCACTCTTGTTTGAAGAGACCGCGCAGGTGCTGCTGCTCCTAGGTGACGCGACAGTCATCAGGCCATCAAAAGAAAGAAGTTTAAGAAGAGTAATAACGCACACATGTATCATTAACAATAATAATATAAAATCATTATTATAACTATTATAACAATTATTATTGTTATCATTTATACCATTATTATCGTTATTGCCAATAACTAATTAATATCAATGTTATAACTATTACCACTAGTATCATTATTATAATTATCTTTTGTATCATCATTTTCATCATAATCATCATCGTTGTATCAGCTTGTGTGTGTGTGCGTGCGTGCACGTGGGCAGGAATTCTGCGCTAGCATTCACTCGGATTGCACTATGCCTTTTTCATTATTCGCTGTCAAATCTTTCGATGTCGTCGCCGTCTAGAACAGAACCATACATATCCAAAGTAAATTCACTCTCGCATAAGATCAGCATGATTGATAGACACCCTTTGCACGCGTATCGATAGAGCACACATAGGTGTCTTTTGACGCCACTCGACGGACACCGTTCTCTGAATCGAACTCATCTATTAGAGTCGTCAGATTAATGCGACTGTAGTGTCTTTTGACGCCACTCGACGGACACCGTTCTCTGAATCAAACTCATCTATTAGAGTCGTCAGATTAATGCGACTGTGGTGTCTTTTGACGCCACTCGACGGACACCGTTCTCTGAATCGAACTCATCTATTAGAGTCGTCAGATTAATGCGACTGTGGAGGATAAATGGCGAGACGTCCGTGCCTAGAGAAGCCCGTCGCTGACCCATCTATAAAGTCTCTCGGGTTCAGGTCACGCAAAGTGAATAATTCATCGTATTGAACGCATCGAGTGGTGAGAAATTGGATTAATGTTAACGTGTTTCTGAGCGATAATAAGCGCCACCCATGTATGCTAGAGCATGAAGGGTTGACCTTGAGTCGTATTGCTGCGATCATTATGTCGATGTTAGACACATACAAGTCACTGCGCATTCAAGTCGAAGTCATCAGAGAAGACTATACAGAATTGGATTATTTTAATAATTACACGCGTTAGCCAATGTCAGCTGCACTCCAATAGAAGCTACTACTCAGACGTTTTGAATGCGTTATATCATAACTGTATAAATGAGCTGTCCGCTATCCTTCCACGGAAAAATAAAATTAATGTTTTTGGCACTGTAAAAAAATCGCTTGTACCGATATGATTATTGGGCGAAACCACGCGAATGAACAATGGTCACTGTACACGCCGTTCTTGTCTGGTAGAATGTGTCCCTTTGGTCCAAAAAAACGGACGTCAACATGGCGGCAGACTAATCCCCATTTGATTGGCTTAGTAGTTTTTACGCATCTAGGCACCGTGCCGTCATATTGCTGTCACTAACCGTCACAGACGTTGCAACCATCACAAAGCACCATATATATATATATATTTAGCTGCGGCGGTTACAAACACAAAGGCACCTACTTTTTCAGTTTTCTCCACCATGGTCGGAATCTTGGGGCGACAAACTTCTGTTCCGGGATCAAACACCGACCGTCCGTTGGGAAGAACACGACGCCGTTACAGCGCCTCCTGGCGGTAATTTCGTCCGATCGATGGGGCAGAAATTCATACGCCGGTCGCGGCACGCAAAGATCGTCCTAGAGCCGTTCGTCGGGGCAATGGCCATGTATCGATCGTCCTTTTACGCGAACTTCGTACGCTGCGCGGTCTCCGTAATCTCTGATCACGCCGTGATCTATTCTTTCCGTCGTCGTCGGCGGCTCACGAAGGAGATTCGGCCGCGCGGCCTTTCAATGCCAACCCCGAGGCGCGATGTCAACGCGCAGGCTAAGTCCGCCTCAGTATTTCGCGCGTGTCTGCCTCGTCCACTGTCAGTGCCATTACGTCTGGCGCACTCTCGTTAGCATCGCGCCACACAAATTGAGATGAATGCCTTGTTTGTGGCGACGGTCAACAGCGCAGACCGTGCTGGGACACTCGGTAGCAGCGAGGATCCCTCTCGGACGGGATCAGCGACGCACAGATCGGATTATTTTAGCATCATTCACGAGCGCCGACACCGCTTTACGCCGGCGACAACACACCGTAAAGACAGCTTGAATAAATAATGCCGGACGCCGGCTTCTAGCGTTAGTGCTTCGTGCCGCGTTGCTACAGGTGCACGAATTGACGCGCTACCGTAGCGAATTACTGGAGGCAATAAGAGGCCTTAAAACAACACGCAGTCTCCACACACAAAGACCTCTAATGCAATCAGCACTACCGAGACTACCAGCGATCGCTAATGGTTCCGTTAGAATGTACAGTATAAGACTGCGGCTGGCGTTGCTCCAATGTTCTAACGACGCGAGCAGTTTGCGATGTGATATTACGTGTAACGTAATTTTATATACTGCGGAAAACTATTTTCGTATTTGTTTGCTACGTATAAGTTGAGCGCAGCTGTGCATGGAGCCGATTCATCAGGATGTGACATTCTAAATATGACCCGATTTGTTATAGCAAACGCCCCCATGACACACTTGGAAGTCCGCGTTTGCAACTTCAAACGGACGACGACATACGAGAGAGGTCATATAGCTATTATATGCAATATTCGTAACATTAACACTTGAGTCATGCAATGCTTGAATAAACAAATACGTATAATATATTTCCAGCAAACGATCGCTGTAAGGACTATGTCGGAGCTTCATTAATCTTCTTTATAGTCGACGTTCCTGATATCTACGAATATACGAAATAGTTCAGGCTAGAAAGCGATATGAAAGCTATAGCGTATATTCTACCCACCAGGCGTTCTTCCAGTGAAGGTCCACAATAGCCAAGAATATAAACACATTTTCAAACATGCACATTAAAGCGTAGACACAACATTCACAGCTAGACCTGTCGATTGGCATAGTGTGTCTGTTACGACATTACAATTAAAAGTATACTGTGCCAGTTAGGCGTACACACTAACATCAAATATCTCCAGATCAATTACGTAGCTTTGTTCGTCACGATGTCAAAAATTTTAGCGGCCGCCATTGTGATTGTCGCCAAATCTAAAGAAACGGAAATTGACCTGTGACGCAACGGCGTGATGGCTGTACATTCAAGATGGCGAACTCTTTAGTGATGTTGATTTCTCATTTATTTGATTGACGAACTTTGATTTTTCTGCCCCCAGCACGAGTCAGAATGTTCAGAAACATGTACTTACCCGCGTTGTGAATCGACTCAAGTAAATGAAATGGTACGTACCTAGAAACAAGAACAGAATATTGCCATTAGCGGACTATGTCGAACTGTTGAATGTTGAAGGAAAACATCAAATCCAAAGTAATGTTATTGAGAAGATTATTAAAACGATGAGCGCTGGTGGAGATGGAAATCATACATTCTATCACACGCACACACACTCTTGTCGTGTGCATCGGAACGGGTTTATTTATACTGGAGCGCAGCCCCCCAATATTTTTTAAATGCTGTTGAAGTTTTTAAGGGTGTTTTTATGAGTATCCACAGTGGTGTAGTCGGAGGCTCCCGAAGAACCCCCAACACTATCCCCCACGAACCAAATACATTTTCAACATTACCTTCCTCGAAATCTGATAAATGTGCAACACTACTCTCCAACATTAAAACACCCTCGAACCGCGAAAAAGTAACTCCCCTCGAACAGCTAAAACCGCAAAAAATCCCCAAGTTTTTCTGCAACACTAATCCCTCGATCAGCAAAAAATCTTCAACATAACTCCCACGAAACGCGAAGAAATCCAGTACTACCACCCACCCACCCCCTTCAACCTCCCCCCACCCCTTCAACCTCTCTCCCCCACCCCCTTCAACCTCTATTCCCCACCCCCTTCAACCTCTCCCCTCACCCCCTTCAACCTCTATCCCCCACCCCCTTCAACCTCTATCCCCCACCCCCTTCAACCTCTATCCCCCACCCCTTCAACCTCTCTCCCCCACCCCCACCCACGTCTACCGAAACCATATCCGACAACTGCAAAATGCTTGAGGGTCCTGCTTCGGTTCGCCCACCCCCTTATATTATGTGTATGCATACATACGCACACAAACACAACGGACCTTGGATTGAACCACGGTCGCGTAATGCCTGAAATAATTAGAATTAATTAAGTGTGTGACTTAACCACGACGTCGATTGGTGTTAAAATACAGTTAAGCAACAGGCAGTAACCATTAGGAATGTTCGGTTCATAACATAAACAGCCGGTGGGTGCATATGAACACTGTTGTCGTCATAAATTACGATGTATATCGATTTCATGTGATACTTTATAGCCATGCATGAGGCCACTATAACAGCATTGTATTGGATTTGTAAGACAGAGTTGTGAAAGATTATAGCCATGTATGAGGCCACTATAATAGCACTGCATGGATTTGTAAGACAACGTTGTGAAAGATTAACATGGCAACTTGCTAGGATTAGCGTTATCAGAAATCAAAATGCGACGTTGACAGAGATTAACAACACAACGTTGGTTGGGAACAACAAGGCAACGTTGTCAGGCATTAATATGGCAACGTTGTCAGACATCAATACGGCAACGTTGTCAGGCATCAATACGACAACGTTGTCAGGCATCAATACGGCAACGTTGTTGATGATTAAGAAGGAATGTTGTCGGCTAGTCGGAGGGTATTCCCAGGCAAACATCGAAATTCCCGTGGAGCTTCGCATTTTATGATTGGAATACGTATTCATTCGGAAATCAATAACTCCTTTGGCCGCGTAATTGAAGATTCATGTTGATTGAAGGCAGGAACTAACACTAGAGCCCAATAATGCCACGAGTGACCTCATTGGTCAATCCCCGTGTTATATGTGTGCACTGAGGTCCAGTACCAGGCAGTGTTATGACGTAAATGTTGTACAACATGCTTGTTGTACAACATGCTTGTTGTACAACATGCTTGTTGTACTTCAGGTAAATGCAAGCACGTGTAGTATACATCAGTATAAAAATACTTGTTTCCAATTTAGAAGGCGTTGTGTGTGTCCGTAAGTGTATGTATGTGTGTGTGTGTGTGTGTGTGTGTGTGTGTGTGTGTGTGTGTGTGTGTGTGTGTGTGTGTGTGTGTGTGTGTGTGTGTGTGTGTGTGTGTGTGCATACACGCATTTACGCACGCACACAAATACGCACGCACACACACTTTCTGATAATGCCATCTAATTTAGAAACAGAACGGTTTCCGAACGCAATGATAACAACCACTTCCACTTGCCCTTTCACATCTAATGGCCTCCGTTATTGTTGATTGAATATATCACAATGGCGCCTTGGTTTAATGATGTTCTGTGCGGAAAGTGCAACGGATCTGATGGAAAGCATCTGGCGTGGTGAAACTGAGTTAATGTTTGTTCCAGACGAGACAGTGGGTGATGTTTGATGTGGAGACACGGAGATGAGACGAAATGTCATTGGTGTCAATGACCGCATATTCATGCAAACGCACGCACACACAAATGACCACACACTCATAAACACCAAAGAACACACCCACGCACGAACGCACCCACGCACGCACAAAAAATACACTGTTCTACACAACTATCAGAAAGACTGAAGATATGAAAAACATGAAATGTATGTGTTCGACACACATACACACACATGCACACACACACACACACACACACACACACACACACACACACACACACACACACACACACACACACACACACACACACACACACGCATAAACACTTTTTTATGTGTTTAGATGGTTTTGCACCTGCTGGTCAAATATATCAATTTGACGTTCCGCGTGAATTATTTATGGAGTTAGAGCTTCCCATTGGTGATTCTGTCAACGTTTTTCTTGATGAATCCATAATAACTAGATAGCGTTGGCTCGAAGCAACCAACGAGACGAATGCGTTTTTGGTGAAAATTA
This sequence comes from Escarpia spicata, assembly GCA_963995525.1. Lineage (NCBI taxonomy): Eukaryota > Metazoa > Annelida > Polychaeta > Sabellida > Siboglinidae > Escarpia > Escarpia spicata. The sequence continues at coordinate 14,868,218 of OZ023212.1, forward strand.
CATTACGACATCACCACGACACACCGTAGGCTTCTTCATAACTGCTTCCCGATGCGTTGTCATCTCCAAGGCCCTTCATTTAAAATATACTTAAAATTGATGGATGGCTGTAGTCATTTTATGCTGATCAATGTCAAACAAATTGTCTAAATGGCGAATGCCAAAATGTCACGTAATGTGAAATTGCTGCAATACGACATTGTTTACATGTAGATCGGATTCATTGGACTGCTTGTATAATACGGCACTGACTGGGTTTAAAGTGAAGTGTGAATAACGAGATGTTGTACTCAACGTGACGCTCAGGTGGCATCAATAAAGTAGGATTATGGTGCGGAAGGATCAATATTTGTCTGCCTGTTACATCGAACCAAAACAGGTTACGGGAATACGGCACCTTGTTGCATAATTGTAGCGAAGCATACGTGATCATCTTGGTGGCTTACATCAGCAAAGTGATACGAGAAGACGCCCTAATGGCAAAGCCATGTTCCTGCCAGTTGTGGAGGCGTGGACATTGAACAGAGGTAACGTATGGGTAGCATATAGCAAGTTGTGGAGGTGTGGACGTTGTACAGAGGTAACGTATGGGTAGCATATAGCAAGTTGTGGAGGTGTGGACGTTGTACAGAGGTAACGTATGGGTTGCATATAGCAAGTTGTGGAGGTGTGGACGTTGTACAGAGGTAACGTATAGGTAGCATATAGCAAGTTGTGGAGGTGTGGACGTTGAACAGAGGTAACGTATAGGTAGCATATAGCAAGTTGTGGAGGTGTGGACGTTGTACAGAGGTAACGTATGGGTAGCATATAGCAAGTTGTGTAGGTGTGGACGTTGTACAGAGGTAACGTATAGGTAGCATATAGCAAGTTGTGGAGGTGTGGACATTGAACAGAGGTAACGTATGGGTAGCATATAGCAAGTTGTGGAGGTGTGGACATTGAACAGAGGTAACGTATGGGTAGCATATAGCAAGTTGTGGAGGCGTGGACATTGAACAGAGGTAACGTATGGGTAGCATATAGCAAGTTGTGGAGGTGTGGACGTTGTACAGAGGTAACGTATGGGTAGCATATAGCAAGTTGTGGAGGTGTGGACGTTGTACAGAGGTAACGTATGGGTAGCATATAGCAAGTTGTGTAGGCGTGGACATTGAACAGAGATAACGTATGGGTAGCATATAACAAGTTGTGGAGGCGTGGACATTGAACAGAGGTAACGTATGGGTAGCATATAGCAAGTTGTGGAGGTGTGGACGTTGTACAGAGGTAACGTATGGGTAGCATATAGCAAGTTGTGGAGGTGTGGACGTTGTACAGAGGTAACGTATGGGTAGCATATAGCAAGTTGTGGAGGTGTGGACGTTGTACAGAGGTAACGTATGGGTAGCATATAGCAAGTTGTGTAGGCGTGGACATTGAACAGAGATAACGTATGGGTAGCATATAGCAAGTTGTGGAGGCGTGGACATTGAACAGAGGTAACGTATGGGTAGCATATAGCAAGTTGTGGAGGCGTGGACGTTGTACAGAGGTAACGTATGGGTAGCATATAGCAAGTTGTGGAGGTGTGGACGTTGTACAGAGGTAACGTATGGGTAGCATATAGCAAGTTGTGGAGGTGTGGACGTTGTACAGAGGTAACGTATGGGTAGCATATAGCAAGTTGTGGAGGTGTGGACGTTGTACAGAGGTAACGTATGAGTAGCATATAGCAAGTTGTGGAGGTGTGGACGTTGTACAGAGGTAACGTATAGGTAGCATATAGCAAGTTGTGTAGGTGTGGACGTTGTACAGAGGTAACGTATAGGTAGCATATAGCAAGTTGTGTAGGTGTGGACGTTGTACAGAGGTAACGTATGGGTAGCATATAGCAAGTTGTGGAGGCGTGGACATTGAACAGAGGTAACGTATGGGTAGCATATAGCAAGTTGTGGAGGTGTGGACCTTGTACAGAGGTAACGTATGGGTAGCATATAGCAAGTTGTGGAGGTGTGGACGTTGTACAGAGGTAACGTATGGGTAGCATATAGCAAGTTGTGGAGGTGTGGACGTTGTACAGAGATAACGTATAGGTAGCATATAGCAAGTTGTGTAGGTGTGGACGTTGTACAGAGGTAACGTATAGGTAGCATATAGCAAGTTGTGGAGGTGTGGACGTTGAACAGGGGTAACGTATGGGTAGCATATAGCAAGTTGTGGAGGTGTGGACGTTGAACAGAGGTAACGTATGGGTAGCATATAGCAAGTTGTGTAGGTGTGGACGTTGTACAGAGGTAACGTATAGATAGCATATAGCAAGTTGTGTAGGTGTGGACGTTGAACAGAGGTAACGTATAGGTAGCATATAGCAAGTTGTGGAGGTGTGGGCGTTGAACAGAGGTAACGTATAGGTAGCATATAGCAAGTTGTGGAGGTGTGGGCGTTGAACAGAGGTAACGTATAGGTAGCATATAGCAAGTTGTGGAGGTGTGGGCGTTGAACAGAGGTAACGTATAGGTAGCATATAGCAAGTTGTGTAGGTGTGGACGTTGTACAGAGGTAACGTATAGGTAGCATATAGCAAGTTGTGGAGGTGTGGACGTTGAACAGGGGTAACGTATGGGTAGCATATAGCAAGTTGTGGAGGTGTGGACGTTGAACAGAGGTAACGCATGGGTAGCATATAGCAAGTTGTGGAGGTGTGGGCGTTGAACAGAGGTAACGTATATGTAGCATATAGCAAGTTGTGTAGGTGTGGACGTTGTACAGAGGTAACGTATAGATAGCATATAGCAAGTTGTGGAGGTGTGGACGTTGAACAGAGGTAACGTATAGGTAGCATATAGCAAGTTGTGGAGGTGTGGGCGTTGAACAGAGGTAACGTATAGGTAGCATATAGCAAGTTGTGGAGGTGTGGAGGTGTGGACGTTGAACAGAGGTAACGTATGGGTAGCATATAGCAAGTTGTGGAGGTGTGGACGTTGAACAGAGGTAACGTATGGGTAGCATATAGCAAGTTGTGGAGGTGTGGACGTTGAACAGAGGTAACGTATGGGTAGCATATAGCAAGTTGTGGAGGTGTGGACGTTGAACAGAGGTAACGTATGGGTAGCATATAGCAAGTTGTGGAGGTGTGGACGTTGAACAGAGGTAACGTATGGGTAGCATATAGCAAGTTGTGGAGGTGTGGACGTTGAACAGAGGTAACGTATAGGTAGCATATAGCAAGTTGTGGAGGTGTAGACGTTGAACAGAGGTAACGTATAGGTAGCATATAGCAAGTTGTGTAGGTGTGGACGTTGTACAGAGGTAACGTATAGGTAGCATATAGCAAGTTGTGGAGGTGTGGACGTTGAACAGGGGTAACGTATGGGTAGCATATAGCAAGTTGTGGAGGTGTGGACGTTGAACAGAGGTAACGCATGGGTAGCATATAGCAAGTTGTGGAGGTGTGAGCGTTGAACAGAGGTAACGTATAGGTAGCATATAGCAAGTTGTGTAGGTGTGGACGTTGTACAGGGGTAACGTATGGGTAGCATATAGCAAGTTGTGGAGGTGTGGACGTTGAACAGAGGTAACGCATGGGTAGCATATAGCAAGTTGTGGAGGTGTGGACGTTGAACAGAGGTAACGTATAGGTAGCATATAGCAAGTTGTGGAGGTGTGGACGTTGAACAGAGGTAACGTATAGGTAGCATATAGCAAGTTGTGGAGGTGTGGACGTTGAACAGAGGTAACGTATAGGTAGCATATAGCAAGAAATGCAATCAGAAGAGATATATCGTGAATGCCATTTCTAATCCGACCATCAAATCAAACGGCGGCCAGCCACGTTAAAGTATGAGGTTGTATTGATGAATGTGCATCGAAATCCCACGACGTACAATATCCATTAACTATTCTCCACGGAAATAAATACGCATTCCATGTTGATGGCCATTGAAAAAACAAGGATTAAACTAGATTTATCGCGACTCCCACGCAGAGCAAAACGCCAAATGGGAAATAGTACAAGGAATCCGCTGGCTTTGCGAGATCACCGTATATTATATATTTACGTGAAACCCACCCTCCTGATAGATTTTTAAAATTTGTTTTAATCAAGTTCGAGCTGTTGGATTTTACACAATCAACAGCTAGTTTGTTGCACACATTTATATTCCCATGTGGTAATAAATAGTTCCTGGTATGAAAAGTAAATCGTACCTTCAATAACGTTGCTTATAATAATGCAGACAGGGAGGGAACAACTGAGATAGTACAGAAGTATAGACTGTTAGTGAGGAAGCAAAAGAAGACAATAGATGAACAGATTATTCTCTCAGGATTTTTTTCAGTAATGGGAGAAGGGGGGCAACATATAGAAACGGCAAGAGGATGGCGATCAACGCACTAGTTGAACAGACGTGTGAAGAAGAAGTCCAAACATAAGCATAGAAGATAATGAAAAATACAAAACGATATAAGGGAAGTAAACAAACGGGACTGTATTATTATGGGGGATTTTAACTATGGGCATATACAATGGAAAGCTCTACAGAGTATGGGGAGAGAAGACCACAAGGTTTTAGTTTTAGTACAAGATACTTTCCTTTCTCAACATGTGCTATAACCAACCAGGGGTGAGAATGTGTTAGACATAGTATTGTCCTCACAGAATGAATTAGTTGACAATGTAAAGATATGTGAGGCACTGGGGAGTAGTGATCACAACTAGATACATATTACCATCAAAGTAAAATAAAGAAAGGAATAGTAAAAAGCAGTATAGGAGAAATTTCCACAAAGGAAGGTATACGGACATGAGGAAATATTTAGCAAAGATAGACTGAAATAACACACTGAAGCACAAGACAGCAACAGATTGCTAGAATATCTTAAAGAGTGAAATTAAGTGCATAGTCGATAAATTTGTACCCTTCAAAAACAAGAAACGGTCCAAAAAGAAACACTTATCGAAAGAAGCCATTAGAAAAATTAAGTACAAACAAATGATGTGGAAGTCATATAGTTATACTGGAAATGATGAAGACTACAACATTTATAAAGAAACACTTAACCAAGCTAAAGCTGAAATTATATTTGTTCGAAGCAAACAGAACGTTCAGTATAAGGTCGGTCCTCTAGAAGATAATGCTGGAAATATAATATCAGAGGGATTCTTAGTGGAAGACCAGAATGAGTACTTTAGTTCAGTGTTTACCAGGGAAGATATTAGTTCACTGCCAGTGCCAGAGCTTAAGTTCAAGGGGGCAGATTCAGACTATCCAGGACAGTTAATTGTAACCCCGGAAATGGTAGCTAAGAAAATAAGGGCCACGAAGGATAATAAATAATCTGGAGTGGGTGGGATTCCACCCAAACTACTATTGGAATTGTAGAACAAACTCGCATACCGCGTGCTACAGTTTTCAACGTGTTATTGGAGAAAAAAAGGTTCGAGAAACAAGTCAGAGTACTATAGACCAGTGAATTTAACATCAGTGATTTTCAAGTTATTAGAAAGACTAATTAAAGATCACATGGTGGGTTTTCTTGTTAAACATAACTTTATAAACCCATCTTTTAAAGCGAGGTCATGCTTAACAAATATGTTATGTTTTTTTGAAGACATCACTAAGTGGGTAGACGAGGGATCACCAGTAGATGTCTTCTACTTAGATTTTCAAAAAGCTTTCAACAAAGTACCACATCAAAGATTACTGCATAAAGGCCCATGGCATAGGAAATGGTATAATAAACTGGATAGAAACTTAGCTAAGTGACAGAAGACAACGGGTAGTGGTTGATGGGGAGGCTTCACACTGGACATCGGTATTGAGTGGGGTACCACTGGGATCAATACTAGGACTTATATTATTCTTAATATATATCAACGATTTGGATGATGATATAACAAGCAAGGTGTTGACATTTGCGGATGATACAAAAGTGTTTAGAAAGGATTAAAAGTGACGGAGATAGACAGCATTTACAAGATAATTTGTTGATCAAATGGTCTGAAAAGTGGCAAATGGTGTTCAATTTTGGGAAATATAAATGCCTCCACACAGGACATGGGAACGAAGATGTAGAATATACAATGGAGGGGTACTGTACTAAGTACTACTGTAAAAGAAAAGGACTTAGGGTTAACCATTAGTACTGATATGAAGGTTTCAGAGCAGTGTGGAATTGCAGCTTCAAAGGGAAATCAAATCCTTGAATTAATTAGGCGAAATATAGCATATAAGGAAAAAGAACTAATAATACCGCTGTACAAAACAATAGTTAGGCCTCAGTTAGAATATTGTATACAAGCGTGGAGGCCATATCGCAGGAAGGACGTAGATATGCTAGAAAGAGTACAGAGGAGAACGACTAAAATGATACCAAAACTGAGGGATCTTATGAAATACGCCTAAAAGAATGTGGTTTAACAACACCAGAGACCAGGAGATTGAGAGGAGATCAGATAGAAGTGTTTACAATACTGAATGGTTATGAAAATATTGATAGAAATATTGTTTTTCTCAATTAAGAAAGATAGAAGGAATAGAGGACATGAAGTTACATTAGCAAAGGAGCAGTGTAGATTAGATATAAGAAAGTTCTCATTTTCACAAAGGACTGTAACTGAATGGAACATATTATCCGCTGATTGTGTGGGTGCTAGTAGCGTGAATATGTTTAAAAATAAAATCAACACATACCTCAGAAGGGCGGGATACACATATATAAAGGGTTGGACTCTCGATAAGCCAAAGGGCTTCGTTGTCCACCTGCCACCCAGAGTTAATTCTCTGGGTGGCATTCTTGATAATATTTGTTAAATCTTTGTGTCCTGCAGTTCATCAATCTCTCGTAACTGAGAAAAAATACTTGTTGCAACAATGGTCATACCCGTGTACTCTGTTAACACTATTTTGGTCTTAATCTTAATCTGCTTGTCTCTGATGTTTGTCAAGGCAACAACAGTGCCCATCCTGTGGCTGGCGCTATGTACACAGACGCAAAAGGCGGTTTCCCGGACGATTCGTTGGCATCGCTGCGTGTGTTTTCGACTATTGTTGCCAGTTAGGTAAGACGTCCCTAACTGACCAATGTGTGAATTACGTAATTTTGAAAAATCGTGGAAAAACGCGTCACGTTGCGAACAATCGGTCAATGTTCGTCTAACGCCCGGCATAAATTATTAACCGGTAAGTGCTCTAAACGTATGGGGAATGAAAGCGATTTTCCGGATCGTAGGTGAAGCCCTGAAAATCTAGCTTTTAATATGTCTATCAACCGCCTACCAGTGTTGATATGTCTACCTAACGCCCACCAGTGTTAATTTGCCTATATAACGCCTATAAGTATTGATTTGTCTACCTAACGCCTGCCAGAGTCTGTCTGTCTGTCTGTATGTCTGTCTACATGGCGCCTACCAGTATTGGCATGTCTATGAAACTACGGGCGGTGTTGGCCTCTCTACGTCACACCTACCGGTGTTGATCTGCTGACATTATACCCGCAGTGTTCGTTTGTCTCAAACGACGGCTACCAACGGTCAGTTTAACAACGCGACACTGCAGCAGTTGGAACGTTGAGGAACTAAACGAGGACCCTGGACGAGTAAATGGTTTAAGAGCTCGTTCCAAGAACGTGGCGCAACAGCATGAAAGAAAATGGATTTGTTTCAAAGTGAATAGTGCGCTAATTCGTCCCGTGTCGCATAAATAATAGACGTGACGACGCATTCTGCAACCTGGTGTTGTCTTCTCAAGAAAAAGTAGGCCGAGTGGCCGGCAATAGTCGTTTGCTCTACATTTGCTCTACATAAATCCGCCTAGAAGTCATGTACTATTAAACACAAAACGTGTGCGATTGTCTCCGTTGAGAAAGGGAATATTTTGGCAGACACCTCTACAACTGTTAGCATCAGATGGCGTCACTTAATTTCGGCGATTGCGTCTGTGTTTATTTGCACAATTAAAATATATGTAACGGGATATTATATAAGTGTTTTAAATACTGCAATTACGTTTCGAATAGTTTTACAATAATGAAAGTATCAAAAAAGTGTAATATATGAAGCTAAAAGTTATCGTTTGCAATTCAGTTCTGTGTGTGTGACTTATATCAATACATTCGAAGTTCAAAGTTGGTTCGAATGTTTCGTGTAAATAGAAATGAAAATGGTCTTGGTTACCCTGAATCGGGGTAACCAATTGTTTTAGTCATTGTGAGACGGGCCAGAATTTCCTGGCTCTCATGTTAGCGACAAATATGTGGTCTTATTGCCGAGCCTGGATAATCGAGATGATAAATATTAGTTATTGAGCTTAAATATCACATTCCAATTCCATAATTCCCACAGAGACAGAAATACAGACGATTCGTCTGTCGTTCGAATAGCACGCTACTGACTGATTCAACGCTTTCCCACAAACCCGGTCAGCTGGAACTATCCACTGGCAAAAGGTTAGTTCAATCGCTGAGATGTTAGCGAATACAGGCAATGCTAATTTGCAGTCAACTACAGCGCAACAACGTGGCGTGTTTGATTGTTCCGCGGATACAACGAATAATAGGGACTACATTTCGCATGACAGGACCGGAAGTGGAGGCACCACGCGAGTGTGATCCGCGCGCTCCAGGAAGTCGCATTAACACCAGACCTGCATCAGGCTCTAATGATTCGCTGGACGAACGTAGTGCGTTTAGTTGTACACTCTATTGGAACCGAATATCGGGAAGAGTGTTATTCGAGGACGCGTCTCTGGGGAATGGGAGCTACTCTTGTCAACGGGATTGTTGTCATTTGGGATACTCAGCGTTTCTACCGGGACGAGGCTAGCTCATAACGATTCTTCATTAAGCCCGGGGTACCGAAGTGTCTATGCCGATTCTGCTTTCTTCACTTTGTGTCGTGGGTGCGTATACGTTCTGCAGATTTATCATAATATTAATTACTACTATTATTGTCAACTTCGGTCCAAAGAACTCAAATGTAATAAGCTCTTTACAAGTACTTTTAAAGGAAGATAGTATTTTCCATTTTTCATAGTAATTAATATAATGTTCTTTAAACTTGACTAAATATATGGAAGGAATATGTTGTAATGCCCACCGAACTGCGTCTAAAAAGCTGAAACGTTGTTCGTAATTTGAGCTATTAGCCAATGAAAAGTGAGGAAAACATTCAGATTATAAACAACTGTATTGTTAGTACAACATACGCCCCTTGAGCTATTAGCCAATGAAAAGTGAGGAAAACATTCAAATTATAAACAACTGTATTGTTAGTACAACGGACGCCCATTTGTCTAAACACGTATTTCTTTTACATTAATCGCAGTTGTCACATTTGTACACTTAAGAAACGCAATGATGCGAACTTCTTGATAACAGTAGCAATAACCACCTACGCTGACTCCTGGCAACGGGACAGAAAATCAAACTTTCATCCCCAAAATATTGAAAGGGCTAAGACCAAAGACCCTACATTTGATAAGACTGAGCTTGCGTGACGCAATGAAGATTTGAAAAATAGCAAAACATTGGAGGATGACGTCAGCGGAACAAATGACATTACAGTGTCTCGCAATTAATCAGCCGATAAGAATCTCTACACGACCTCAGAAAGATTTCCGCCTGAAGCTGCAAACTCCATGGCATGTTGACAAGGACACCAGCGAATATCTACCATGTTTCATCCATGTTTAATCAAAAAAGATATATGATGTTGATAATAGCGATGGACCATGAAATGAAAGCATTGCTCTCTGAAACGTAGCACCTGACTTTACGTAGGCACGTTAGCTCGCTGATTTTGACGGCGTTGTCCGGTGGTAATGCGTAGAAAGAAATTAATGGAAACACTTGTAAAACAAATATAGGAGCTTAACGTTATTGATGATATCAGCTTATGAGGTCAACGTCGTAGCGAAACTATGTTCAGTGTGAATACCGACTGACAGGGACGTCGAAGACGAAGTCATCATTTCGCTATAATGGGACTACAGTATGTTTACACACCATATCGACAACAGCGCTGGTTTAACACTCGGCGATGTTTTGACGTGTCAGTATGTTACGATTACTGGAATTTCACTAACGCACATAATTTTACTTTTTCAGGACATCATCGCCAAGCTGGCCTTTCTATGCTGGCACTGGGGGTGGTCACTGAAAGAGTGGATGTCGTTCTCGGTGGTTATTTTACGTCCAATATTAACGTGATCTCCGAGTCACGGGGAATACGCAGTGGTGTCACAATCCTTAACTTTGAGAGCGAGTTTGTTCCTCAACCCTACAGCTCGTGTGATAATATAATCACTTCTTCCATCAAAATAATTATCATTTAAACCAGTTATAAAACAAATAATTATACTGTTGATTTAGTATACAAAATGTCTGTATTTGTATTCAGAGAGTGGACCGACTTGCTCCCGGGATGTTTTATGTTTAACAGTATTACACGGGATGTTTTCAATACTTAGTCGACTGACGTTTTTGGCTACAGTGGCCGACGGCAGACACCTCGCTTGCTGTTGGCCCTATGGCAGCAACTACGGGACACGTGCGTGTATTTATATATGTATAATATTCCCGTTTGCTATCTTGACGCTCACGGCCATTTGTTGCTAACAGAAATCAAATGGCAGGCAATGTCTGCGAGTGATGCTTAGGCAATTTCGACCCTTTCAAAACATGATCAGATTTCCTTTGATTGTGCGTGCCATTGAGATATCTGTCTTCCCGGAATGGAGCTGCTAATTCGGGTTACCAGGCGACCGCGAAATGTCGATGTCAAAAATGCAGTTAGCTTAAAGCCGGTAAGACGGAGGACTCGACACGGCAAAGCTGACCGGTCTGGTTGGGTTCAGTTTCTTACTTTTAAGATTACGGATATATGTTTGGCTATAGTTGTCAACTAAAAGGGTAGTTTGACCTGTCAATTGTTAAACAATGATGCAATAATTATAGGATATTTGGAATGAGCCTGGTGAATTCCACAACTGCTTCTTTCACAACATAGTAAGATTGCCATCCAAAGCAAAACCGCAAACGGCCAATGAACAATGAAGCATTTGGCTTATCGAGAGTCTACCGTTTATTTATCTATACATAACTCGCCGTTCTTAGATAGTTGTGGTTGCTGTTTTAAACTGTATTAAAACTGCTCGCTTTTATACGAATCATGCTCGCGTAAGTGGTGTCTCACTTGCAAAAGGTTCGCTCTCTAAGACAGACGTCTACCTTGATTGTTGCTGTCAAGTATCAGACGGTGTGTCATAATCAATGATGCAGCCGGCGGCCGTTATTGCGAGTTGCAGTGCTGTGACGTCACTGTTTACATAAACCTGCTCAGACACGGCTGCAGAGAGCCTAAGTAGTATCTTGTGTTACGCAACTCTTTATTGGCGTACGTGTCGATACTAGGCAACACAGCGCAAAGCAACGAGAACCAACTATAAAGCTGACATTCGCGAGAACCGACCTAAAATGCGTGTCAAAATAAAAGGCTTAGGCAATGTGTAGTTTAAAGTATTAAGTAGTCAGTTGGAATGGGTGCGCTGAAAATGTCAAGAAAAAAGCAAGGACAATGCGCTACCACAAATCCTGAATGATATTAAGCTTACGCGTTTAGTGGTTATACCATCTGTTAATACGTCCTGTATGCCATGTTATCCTACCCGCATGTCACTGTTTAACATATTATATTTCTTTGTTCTTACGTATCCCCTTTGTTTCCCGTTCTTCCCACCGAAATGGACACTCTCCGTCTTCACTTGTACGATGTGTCTCCACAGAAATACCACCGCTCGACCTCTACGGGGTACATCAATGACACTGGTCATCTCGTCAAACCAGGCTGTCGCACCAGGCCGGAACATGCTTCTAGCTCCCACAAACCCATCCCCCAAACAAAAAATGTTCCTAAACAATACCTGACTGTTTAAACTTACACTGATTCGCGAATAATAACTCTTCAATTCAGTGGGAGAGTTAACAGTTGCATTCTAAGATCGTCTATATTTTAAATACACATTTCCAGTGAATCCAGGTCCTTCCTACACTGTATATCACTTTCAGCAACACCATACCAGTTTGTGTTCATGTAATTGGCCGGACCTGACGACCGGTAATTGTGTAAAAGGATAATTAATTTTATTGAATAACATATCAAATGCCAAAGTGACATCTCTGCTGGCAAGTATGATAAAATAAGTAAGTACGGTTCACGTTGTACACTTTCTTTAAAATAACAGTTAAAATGGTAGTTTAACTCAGAATGCAAGTTTAATTCGAGAGAGAACTCCGGCCAACTCCATACCCGTCTTGTATCACGGCGGTCGAAAACAACAGGACAACAACCATGACGGAACAATATCGAAACTACCATAATGGACGGTGTCGACTTCGATGCTGGTGTCTCGGGCACCAATGACGGTGCCGTTAATCCACAGCAAGATGGCACTATAGACCAAATCGTCATATACCCAGCCTGCTTCAAAGCGGGCATAAAAGTGGACGCAGTGTGGACCTAGGATAACGTGGCCCTCTAAATGAACTCAAAACACGTCACCGTCAGTGTAAGTTCGCACCAGCGTCGTCGCAGTGGATGCAACTTACACGCAATAGACACGAAAACGTGCGTCTTTTACCAAATTTAATAATTTCCCTCGCATAATGGTCCTGACGGCATTGTATCCGTCTGCCCTGGTTATGACAGGACGCGTTTCTTAGTGGTGACCTGTCAGTGTCTATTTGCAGAAGTACCGTCATGTTTTATCTTGTTTTGAGTCACGACTCCGGAACTCTCGATAAGCGTTGTCAGGTGAAGCGTACGGGCGCTCAAACGCTCGCACGCACTAATGACGTTTCAGTTTTAGGTCCTCCAGGGAGTTGTTGACTGTGATGGGCTTATGGTGCAGATGCCCGGAAGTGATGACGCTAAGTGACTGCGCAGGCAGGAGTCGACAACGTGTACCACTTACACGCCTCGGTAGAGTCGGCCAGTAGCCGGGTTGATGAGCGACAGAGGATTCAGTCATCATCATCAACATCATCGCTGTAAGCATCGTCGTCGTCGTAATAATAGTGATAACATAAATATTAATCATTATCGCCATCGTCATCGGCGCAATCATTGTGGTCTCGACTAAGGCGTTGTCGTATCGTCATCTTAAAAGAAGGATCGACAGAATGAATAAATGAACAACAGAAAGAAGGACGTAAGGAGGAATCAAAGGAAGGAAAGAAGGGCGGAAGGGAGGAGGGGAAGAAGGACGGAAGGAAGTTGGGAAATAAGGACGGAAAGAAGGACGAACGGAAGGAGGGAAAGAAGAACGAAAGGAAGGAGGGAAAGAAGGACGGAAGGAATGAGGGAACGAAGGACGGAAGGAAGGAGGGGAAGAAGAACGAAAGGAAGGAGGGAAAGAAGGACGGAAGGAAGGAGAGAAAGAAGGACGGAAGGAAGAAGGGAAAGATTGACAGAAGGAAAAAGGGAAAGAAGGAAGGAAAGAAGAAGGGAATGAAGGACGGGAGGAAGAAGGAAAAGAAGGACCGAAGGAAGAAGTGAAAGAAGGACGGAAAGAAGAAGGGCAAGAAGGACGGAAGGAAGAATGGAAAGAAGGACGAAATGAAGGCGAGGAAGAAGGACGGAAGGAAGAAGGGAAAGAAGGACGAAGGAAGGAGGGAAAGAAGGATGGAAGGAAGAAGGGAAAGAAGGACGGAAGAAAGAAGGGAAAGTAGGACGGGAGGAAGGAGGGAAAGAAGGAAGGAAAGAAGGAAAGAAGGGAAGAAGGGAGGAAGGAAGAGAGGAAGGCATGAACGAAAATAGGAACAAAGACGGACGGACGGAAGGACTGAACGAGACGACGAAGTAGACGACAATGCACCGTGCATGTATACAAATCGTCCAAGCTAGCACAAGCAACTTGCGGATCAACCCTGGGCGCGTGATTTAGTGGATAGAGGTTTTTTCAACGCAGCATAACCAACATTTCTTCGTCGGTGACGTCCCCTACCGAATGCATTTTACCGACCGTACGTTTACCAGCCACTATGCGGAGCCACTGTGTTGCAGAACGCACACAACGTCCTGTCAAGCTGATAATTATCGATTTGGGTTATTTAAGAATAGCTACCGTAGAACTCTGGTGATTATCGTTTTATTATGTACTTACCCGGAAGACAAATTTAATTCATAAATTGCGGTGATGCTCTTTATTCCCCCGATGTTAACAGTACATCTGCATAAGCATCTATCTACATCTACTCGTAGTAGGACATATGACGAAATAGACTTCATAGTGATCAAATAAACACTATTTGTGATATAGAGCATTTTGTTTCTAATAAAAACGTCTACAAATTAATTTAAAGTTAATAAATTGGACAGGTTATGTTGAAAATATTAC
>OZ023212.1:14887592-14900710 GCA_963995525.1 Escarpia spicata
TGCGATGATTGCGTTATCTTTATACAGTCAACGTCAACGAGGCAGTCACTTCAGAAGACACCAGTTGAATACTTTTTTAACATTACACTTCTCAGTTTTCATTAATTTAATATCATATACCCAAAAATACGATGCCAGGTTACTGAATCCTGAATCCTGTTAGACTCGACCGAGTAAATATAGCCATTCACTACAAAACAACTGCATCTGAAAAATGTTATTTATTTTTAAAAATATCAAATTCGTTCAGATTTCGAAAATTTATGAAGAATGAAGCACGACACGTCATCTTAACCGAACAGAGTGAAAGCGATCATTAGCATATACCTCGTAGAATATAATAATAATAATAAATAACTTCTTACGCGCCAATATCCTCAGACAATCCGAGCTCAGTGGCGCACCAAAACCAAAGGATTGAGCATTCTCGTATTCGTGTGATAGGCGAAAGTCGTCAACAAATGGATGGATGTGCTAGGAAGCTAGGGAGGATAGGCGATATTGAAAAGATAGGTTTTGAGGTGACGACGAAATGTAACAATATTTTCTGCTAATTTAACATTAACGGGAAGCGAATTCCATATAGTTGGCGCGGCAACTGAAAAAGCTCGAGTTCCAGCCTTTGTCTTAACTCTAGGAACAGATAGCAACTTTGAACTAGACGACCGAAGTTGTCTGGCTTGTCTAGCTGGTGTGAGCATTGAGTGTAAATAACTAGGTTGTTTGGATGAAAGCGCTTGGTAGGTGATTGTGCAGATCTTAAACATAATGCGATATCGCACGTGGACCCAATGCAGTGATTTTAGAAGTGGCACTGAGCGGGAGAATCGAGGAGATTGTGTGACTATCCTTGCTAAACAATTTTGGACGCGTTGTAGTTTTGCAATATCCTTGATAGCATTATTATGAAGGAGGGAACAGCAATAATCTAATCTGCTGCTATCAATACAATATAGACACATGTTTAGACGCTCGTCTGCCTAGTCGACAACTAACCCGTGACGCGACGATGTAAGACATATTCACCATATGGCGATTACGGTAAGACATTTCAGTTAGTCTCTATTGCCTTATAGTAGCTGTACTGTAGCAGTAGTGCGCCGCTTGATACAGGGTGACATGTAATATAAATACAGTTACGTTATGTATCTACCCCCGCAAGTGTGTCTGTGTTTTAATTCCACACATGTCTATTTATATATAACTTGGCAAGAAGAGCAACATAGCGGCAATATATTTATTTATGTCGCGCAAGGCGCATTCATATAGCGAGTTATTTTCATTATAACACAACCTAGATTATTAAAGTCTGATCTACGGCTGTATTTACGCGGTGCGCAAGGGACGTGCGTCAGAACCTGAATGGAAACGATTCTAAATCAAAGTATTTCCGTGATGTGTAAACGGAATTTGTGTATCCGCTATCAAGACAAAAGCAACTGTGACACTATCTTGTCTATCGTCTTCTCGGATTATGTATACTAAACGGATTTGCGTTTCTTTCTACCACAGTTGTTCCATTCCACGCTGTAATTGCAATGTAATCAAATATATTACATTAGTTATACATAGTTTTTGATGTAACACAGACAACAATGTGTATCAATTTAGTGGTACACGACGTCGCGTGCACGACCGCGTGCAACGCGTGTTATTATTGTAAGAAGTCCCCAGGGAATGGGCCAAAATGTTAACTGAAATTAGTTTTGCAAAATACCCTTTTTATGCATGCCAACAACGACATTGGTGAACATCACTGAGACAAAAGCCACCGAGCGTATATTGAGCAATCGATAGTATAGATAGTGCAAGCATGTATTATCACGACAAGATGTGTTAATTTATTATGCATGAAATGTATGTGCGTAATAATTGACAGTTATACAACCGCCATGTAATTAGCAGGCACGCACTGACGTTCGTGGGTCGCACACGCGCTATTGCAGTCATGTGCGAATATCAGTAATTGAGGCGTGGCTGAATGCTTCCCAGATGAGTCGAGATGATGTTCGATTTAACAGGTCTGCCTAGAACAAGAGCGTAACATTCCACGAGCAGTCTTAAGGACTGGACAACGTGGTATATTAGAACCTACACTGTTACGGTGTTGTCACTGTTGTAAAAAACTAAATGTAAGTTCTTATATAGCGCAGTATCCAGTCCTCAGGACCGCTGAAAGCACTTTACACTTTACTCCCTGGCAGACCTGTTCAATCGAGCACCATCTCGACTTCTCTGGGAAGCATTCAGCCACGCTGCAATTAATGAGCGAAGACTATTCGTACGCAAATATCTACCACTGTCTATAGCCAGGTAGCCATTCATACAGCTGAGTGAACTGAAGCAATGTAGAGTAAACGAACTTGCCCAAGGTTCGACACCGCCACACAGGATTCGAACCCGGGTTTTCTCAGTCGAGAATCCAAAGCTCTTACCGCTGCGCCACTGCGCTTCACAAACGTGTAACGTGTGACGTTAGCTCCAACCAACTATAAGATGTACATCTCTGTAACACACACACATTCACTGCGCTCTAGCCAACACGTGGTTGATGATAACACCAAACGTTTCTGATCACCTACCGCACTATTTAATTTACGTCATGACGCGGTCATCGCGTACGAAAACATCACGAAACTATTGTTTACGTATTCACGCATACACGTACAGTATTTGTGTACTCATTGGCAGACGAACACTTGAATTGCCTTAACCGAATTACATCCGACTGCAACTATGGAGAAAGAGATCCACAATTGAATTGGCTCAACTAATTAGGCGTCTCGTGATCTTGTCTCCGCTGTTGTTGTATTCGTCGGCTCTCGGAGTAGCCCAATGATCGCACGCGGCTTATGGTCTTGGCCGATTATGTGTACTACTCTGCCAACATATCGTCCCATTGCGGCTGCATGCAGTTGTCAAAGATACAATTTCATATAGTTATGGTCATTAAAAAGCAGACAATGAGGCTGAATATTCGCTACCACTTGCGCTGTCCTCAGCATATGGGTCTTTATAGAATCGCTGTGTTTAAAATGAAACCCGTCAGTCAGTTTCTTCTGTCTGGTCTCTCTTTTGCTCTACAACAATTATATTAGAACTGCTCGGTTTATCTCAGGCCAGACATGTCACAAACATATCGGATAGACGCTATGGGACGGTACCTTAAAATTCAAAATGTTTGTGTTCTGGTGTTTAAACAGTTTTGTTTTTGCTATATATGCCTATTTAAATAGCTGTTATGTAGTTGGGTAGTTTTATACTGGTATATGTAGCAGGATAAGTATTTTAACTCTAGGTTCATTAGTTGTGGCTTAGTTTGCATAATTCGTTAACTTATTCTATGTTCGTCCTTTTCACAATTACGGATTGGTTGTGCAGCTGTCCCTTTCAGTCAACGATTGTTTGACTGCTTTTGTAACTTTGTTAAATTATGCATAATAAGTTCTGAGTAATTATCTGTGACAGTTTAAGTGTTTTTGTATATGTTTATCTACTATAGCTTCATTAGTGGCCATAATTACTAATTGGTTGTCATGAATTTAGTACTTGTCTTGTGCCTTGTTGTTAACAGAACAACGTTAACGGCCTAAAGTCCAAATTGATCTTTCGTATTGTTATTATTATCTATACAAATTGCAGCGTTGTCTGGGTTGATAGTGAGTCGTTGATTGTGAGTCGTTTATAGTGAGTCGTTGATAGTGAGTCGTTGATAGGGAGTCGTTGATAGCGAGTCGGATATTATGCCCTAACGTTTTTAGTAACACGGCTTTTATGAGACGTTGTAGCTTCATTGGTTGCTCCAGGTAAACATTTTAATATCTCTGTCATTATAATAATATCCTTTAACCTACATCTTGTGTCCATTAGTTTAGACTGGTTCTGACTGTTCTGTTAACACAGACTGTGCATGCAATTTGGATAGTATAATTATTGCTTTTATTTTCTTATTATTTAGTGATATTTTGGCTTAAACAATAAATAATTAAATGTTTTCTTGTTAATTATTACCCATGGCTAAGCATTTGTATTTATGTATTGTGGCTACATGTTTTGTTCTATTAATTTATACTGAATATGGTAATAGTCTGACATAATTATGTCACCATTATTCGTATTGGATGTTTTCTGCTTGTCCTGCTCTGTTGCCAGAAGGGATAAAGATTTTGTTTTATGCAAACCATTGACGTCTAATCATTTTAATGTGCTTTTTCCTAATCACACTAGAATACGTCATTCTATTTCATATTTCAATTTTGCATGGCCTGCCATGTCTTCATGTTTGTTATAATAGAAAGTTACTGCCAATCCCTCGCTCTACGCCAACATTGAAAATAGCAATAATTCTATTACTAGCAGGAGATGTTAGTCTGAATCCGGGGCCAGCTGTTAGACGAAACATTCGGGTGGGTACTACAAACGTTCGATCTATTCAAGATAAAACAGCCTCACTTTGTGATTTATTAATGTCAAAGAAACTATACATCCTTGCTGTAACTGAGACCTGGCTCAGACCACATGATACAGCTGTATGCATTGCTGACGTGTCTGCTTCTGATTACACCTTCCACCATCGACCACGTTTAGTCAGACGTGGAGGTGGTGTTGGCTTTTCTAATATCACAGCAGTTCAGTTAAATTACATTCCAACCCTGAATACTCCAGTTTTGAGTCCATCTGTGCAATTACAACTATGTTTGATGATATTATGGCATCATTTGATTTGAAACAATATGTTACCTTTTCGACACATTGGCCATTGGCTTAACCTTTTGATAACCCATTCAACTTGTAATAATATCCAGACACCTACTGTTTCAGATGGGTTATCAGACTACAATACAGCCATTGCTAATGTTAATGTTTCTATAACTCCATTAGAGTTGAAACACAATGTGTCTTACAGAGCCATTCACAGGATTGACAGTACAGCTTTAATGGCTGACATCCTTAAATCTGACCTTATCACATATACAAACGAACATTTATCTGACTTATATAACAGTACTGTCAAGTACTTACTGCATTACGTAACAAACATGCACCTATGAAATCCAAATGTGTGTCAGAAAGATCACCTTCTCAATGGATGACTTCCGAAATTATACTATCTAAAAGGCGTCGTCGTTATTTAGAGCGAGTATGGCGCAAATCGCGCTCGTCGTTAAACAGGTCGCGCTATTCTAAGCAATGTCACCTCTGTAGCAAACAAATGGCCAAAGCTAAATGAGATTATTATTCAAATATGGTCATAAATAAGTTTGATAACCCGTGTCAGTTATGGAACTGCATCACTAACATTTTACATAGACGGCCTGCTCCATCGCTACCTGATCATGTATCAATTAATTATATGTGTGACTCGTTCTCTAGTCACTTTAAGAATGAAATCAGTATTATTTGTTTTGCTTTCCCACGTCATAATTTAAGTAATGCCAATGTGGACTTTCCACAAGTAATCTCTACTTCTCTACTTGTATCATTTGAACCTGCAACGGTTGATGAAGTTAGGAAAATAATTATGTCCTCCCCAAATAAGTATTGTGAACTTGATCCATTTCCACCAATACTGCTAAAAGCATGTCTCGATACACTAATTGGATCTATACCAAATGTTGCAAATGCATCACTTTGCTCTGGCTGTTTTCCTGATGATTTCAAATACGCCCATGTCACACCACTTCTTAAGAAGTCATCTCTGCCTAAACAAGACGTAAACAGTTATATACCTATTTCTAACCTCAGCTTTATTTCCAAAATACTAGGAAAGGTTGTAGCAAATCTTCTAAGGTATCACATTAGCACAAATGTCTTAACTAATGTTTCACAATCAGCATGTAGACAGTTGCATTCAATATGGACTGCCCTTTTAAAGGTTCATAATGACATTAACTTAAACATTAATAATGGTAAAGTGACTGCACTTACCTTACTAGATCTCTCTGCCGCTTTTGACACGACTGATCACAACATTCTCATTGAACGCCTATTAAAGTGGTACGGCATATCTGACACAGCTCTAAGCTGGTTTTCTTCATACCTAACTGATAGATTCCAAACCATAAAGATTGGGAACTGCTTTTCGGCTGCACTGCTACCTTTATTTGGTGTTCTCCAGGGGTCTATGTTTGGGCCTTTGCTTCTTACTCTTTACCCCACGCCACTAAGCTCTGTTATACAAAGACATGACTTGGATCATCATCTTTATGCTGGTGATACTCAGATCTACTTTTCGTTGGCTACCCCGGATACAAACCGCTCCCGTTTGTTAAGCTCTGTACCACTGTTGAAGTCTTTGCATTGGCTTCCTCTACGAAATCGTATACTATTTAGTAGTTCTGACCTACTTGTTGTTCCTAGAGTCAACACTAACATTGGAACTAGGGCTTTTTCTGTTGCAGCACCAACACTTTGGAATATGCTCCCTCTTAGTGTTAGATCAGTTGAAAATATTAAAAAATTCCGTCGTCATTTAAAAACTTATCTTTACAACCTTGCCTGTCCACCATAGTTCCCTAGCCCCTTGGCCGATCTAATAACAACTGGAATACTGCTTATGGATTTTGAGATTGACCAATCCTTTTGTCTTGATGCTTGGTTCTAATTCTAATTGATTACGTCGCAAGGAGCCACGGTTGGCTATGGTTTACGAGTTACGACGGTGTGGGTGCGTATGGTATTATTGAGTGTTTGGGCCGCACGATAGGCGACTGAAATCGTTTATGGCCTCAGCCTGGACATGGGACTTGTTTAGTTGATTCCAGTCTACTGTTGTCTTTACAAAGTTTGAGTTTTTTTAATTGGCCGATGTGGAATGCAGGTGCTGTATAGGACCTGGTGTTATGTGTTGTATAAAGTTTGAGGATACGTGATCTGGGAAATGTTTGGGTTGGATGCGTCTTTTATTTATTCCCTGGGGCCGAAAGTATATTTCTGCGGGTATGGCTGGGATAGATCCCTCAGCTATTTTGTACATGAATTTAAGTCGTAGGTGCCGACGTCTGCTTTGTAGGGTATTCAGTTTTAGGTATATTAGTATGTTTGTGATCGATCCTTCATGTCTGGAGTGGTAGTCGCCGGTAATCAAACGAGCAGCGCGGTGTTGGATACGCTCTAGTTTATCTATGTCCCCCTGATGTTATGGGTCCCACACTATGGCTCCGTACTCTAAGGCAGCGCGCACAAGGGCAATATATACGGCCCGTTTGTTGTTTATAGGACAGTGTCGTATGTTACACCTTAGGAAACCAAGTGTGGAATTTGCTTTTTAGTTTTTAGGTCATACATGATGGTTAGCAGTTGTGTTTCGCAGGATAAGCCTGCTCTGAAGCCATGGTTTAGGTGTGTTAGGATGTTGTGCTCTTCTAGGTAGGTCATGATGTGCGCGGTAGACTATGAATGAAACGATAATTTTGCACGGGACTGATGCCAGGGAGATGGGGCGATAATTTTCTGGTAGGTGCTGATCTCCTTTTTTAAAGACAGCTGATACATTTGCTGTGCGCCTGACTGACGGTAGGTTGCCTGTGTCTAGGGATCTCTGGGAGAGAGAGTGCAGGGAATAGAGTGTCGGCACAGTTCTTAAGGACATCATTTTAATATCACATATATTGGGGTGTTCTGTGGGATCAAGGTGTGTGTGTGGGGGGGGGCGGATCTGTCTTCTTTCGTGAAGACACTCTGGAACTGGTCCAAGAGGATCCCGCCCTTCTCCTTACTGTTACACACCAGTGATCCACTGTTTTAGGGGAGCTAGTCCAGTGTTGTCTTGTTTTCTACTTTTGATATAGCGCCAGAATGGCTTTGAGTTTTTTGTTTGGAGACCTGTAGTGATGGTGTTATTAATAAAGTCCCATTCTACTTTGCGCAAACTTCGTCTACATGTTTTATGTATGAATTTGTAATTTTCCCAGTTGTTTGTTTCCTTAGCCGTATCGTACAGTCTTCTCTTTCGCTTTAATAGTCTTTGTAGCTTTCCGTTTAGCCATGGGAGATTGTACCGACTGGAGCTGAGTTTTTGATGGGATGTGTTTGTTGAAATATTTCACAAGTGCGTTATTGAAGATTGTCCAAAGAGTTTCTGTGCACGCATCTAATGTGTATTGAGTCTTTATTTCGTTAGACAGGATGGTGAAATCAGCATTTAGGATATCCCAGTCAGCACGAGCAAATTGGTAAATTTTCCTGCGTTGTTTGATTTGGAGTTGGACTCTTATATCAAAATCCGTGACGATGATGTCATGGTTTTATATCCCTGGCACAGAAGCAGAGTTTGCCACTACTGTGGGATTTGTTGTAAAGATTAGGTATAGTAGGCCTAACTTCCCTCTCTCTACTGGAGCTAGTGTAGATTTGTGTAAGCTGCGCACTTTAAGTTGTATCAATGAGGACTTGTTGGACTGATCGCTCTGGGGCACACGTTTTCACAATGCTTGTGTCCCAGAGTATATCGGGACAGTTGAAGTCTCCACAGAGGATTATTTGTTTTGCTTGGAGTTTGTTGTGAACTTTGTCAGGGATTTATTTAGTTCTCGTATGGTTTTGTCGCAGCGTTGCTATATGGAGAATGAGCCTATCAACAGGTTATTTTGTTTTGAACATGTACTTTGACCCACATAATTTCGCAGTCAGTTCAGTAGAGGATATTAGATCTTTTCGCACTAGCACAAAGACGCCGCCTCCTACATCGTTGCGGTCTTTCCTGTAGGTGGTGTAGTTATCTAGGAACACTTCACTGGACTTTATGTTGTTACTAAGCCAACACTCACAGCCACAGATAACGTCTGGCTTTATGTTGTTTATGGATGCTTCTAGGTCGACTCTTTTGTTCATTATACTGCGACAGTTTATGGTCATGACACGTAGGTTTTTTCTTCTGCGGAAGATCAAATACTGATGAACTTCCTCTAGAATTTGTGGATGGATTTTGCTTTCTTTGAAGAGTGTGAGGCGCTATTGGGTCTTCTTGCAGGGTTATCTGATATATGTAGGTTCGAATTGGGGCTGCTGGTGAAGAGGGGGTTGAAGGTTGGGGAGAGCGATTCAAGAGTAATATGTTCGTTGCGATGGGTTCATAGAAACTTGTGCAAATTTCGAAGCTTCTGAAGGTGAAGCTTGATACATTAACTGTTTCACATTTACAGCATAACCACTGTACGTTTGAACATTGCAACAGGCTGTAATGTTTAGTGCAGAATTGTCTTGGGCCTGGGTTTGTTTGTATGTCGCCTGAGAAGAAGAGGGCGAGTAATGCCAGGGTCTTGTCACTTTTTGGTTTTGACCACGTCAGATGGGATGAGTTGAAGGAACGGCGAGAGAAGGCATATATTCCCGTTTATTGAGTCAGTTTCAGAAGCACCGAAGGATTGTGTAAGGAATATATTTGTGGCTAATATGAATAAGAGCACGAACAGGGACCCTTGGAACGTTGTCGTGATTAGCGCGCAGGTGAGTGGCGAAAGGATAGTATAACCAGTGCCAGTAGTGACTGCTAATAATTGGAAATAAGATTGAGGTGGAGTGCTATAGATCCACGTTGAATAAGCTGCGGCGCTGTTTTAAAATCGGTAGTAATATGACTGTATGAATATCAAGACGTTGGTGCGGTGCGAATGCCAATGTAGGTCTTCGCCCTAGCTGGGCCCCAGGGCGATACTGGGAAGATGTATTGACGGAGAGCCTGTTAGTAGAAAGTATTGTTGTGGGCACTGTTTTCCTTCGGTTAATGATGGCAGCCTATGATCAAAGTGGATGTCTACAACTGTGTAAGATGGAACGAGTTACGGTTTACGTTGTGTTGATAAGGGAAGTAGTCGTGGTGGCCCGTAGGCGTATCATTATCGTTGCTAGGGGACGATATTACATAAGTAGCGCTTGTTGGCCGACTGGGCGACTTGGTTATATTTACTGCTTAGGATCAATGTTTAGTTAAAAATATGGTTTGAAAGTGACTATCTCGAGCGTGCTTGGTGGGATTTGATGGCACTTAGCTGTTTAGTAGACCGGTCAGTGGCTTCTTCGGTGTTGATGTGTAATCCAAGATGGCGTGTTTTGGCAGGAAGTCTGCGGAGGTGATCACTTGTTTAAAGTTGTTAATTTTGGATATAATATATACTTTACGTTGGTAATTAGATTTATTGAAACTTTATTGTCATATGTTGGAGTCTGTAGTATTGGATCTAGAGCGTAATTTTAAATTTCGAATAAAATTTTACAGCCGATGTCAAGAATTGTTTATATTTCAGGTGTGTGTGTGTGTGTGTGTGTGTGTGAGTGAGTGAGTGAGTGAGTGAGTGAGTGAGTGAGTGAGTGAGTGAGTGAGAGAGAGAGAGAGAGAGAGAGAGAGAGAGAGAGAGAGAGAGAGAGAGAGAGAGAGAGAGAGAGAGAGAGAGAGAGAGAGAGAGAGAGAGAGAGAGAGAGAGAGAGAGAGAGAGAGAGAGAGAGAGAGAGAGAGAGAGAGAGAGAGAGAGAGAGAGAGAGAGAGAGAGAGAGAGAGAGAGAGAGAGAGAGAGAGAGAGAGAGAGAGGGAGAGAGAGAGAGAGAGCGAGCGAGCGAGCGAGCGAGTGAGTGAGAAAGAGCTAGGTCAGTTCCAGTCGATGCCGTCCATCTATTCCTACTTATGTGCCGTTGATTAACAGACACCCATTTCCGCAACATACATTCACTTGGATAAGCAACCCCTGTCACAGTTCATTGTTGGAACAGACGTCAAACCAATAATCCGTTCAACACGAACTTCTCTCACGGGTACCAAGACTATGTGCTTACAAAGATACAAGGTTGCCGTGTCACGAATATATTAGCGCATGAATTTTTTTTAATATTAGCTACCTCTGACATATTTAAATGGTAATATTGGATGCTTGTGATCCGGACATTACAATTCCTGCTTCAAGTAAATGCCGAACACTGAGCTTAAAAGATCGTTGTCATGGGTCCAGTTCCACCAAGTATCCCGTCCCTCCATAGCACGTGGGTCCAGTTCCACCAAGTATCCCGTCCCTCCATAGGAACTAATGTAGAATAGAAGTGTGACGAATATTACGGAAATCGAAACAAATCGGCGCATATATATATATATATATATATATATATATATACAGTCATTTGCAAAAGTTTAAGACCAGGCACGATTTTAAAGCATTTTTACGGTATGGCATCAGATTGCATCAGATAATGTATGGATTGCATCATCCTATTTGGGCCTTGAAGCAATACGCCTAGTCAGTACTTCCAGGTCATTTGTCTGCTGCTGTCAGTATCGATTAGGTGTTTTTTAGTTTTGTCTTCATATATATGTATATATATATATCATTATATATATATATATAATGATATATATGTATATATATATATATATATATATATATATATCAATGAATTCAGACGTCACCCTGTGCGTAGGTTAGGCCTTTTTAGAATGCATTTTTCCGTTGAAATCGAGCCCCGGGTCAGGGTTCTTGATGCATTGGCGACCGCCAAGCACAGCTGCTGGTTCGATGGCACGAAAGAAAACATACGCTGGCGGTGAAAAATCCGAATTAATTGTGCCACTTGCATCAACATTGCCCCTATCGATATACCATACGCTGCCTGCGATTTATAAACACGCCAATCTGCCAATTCCAGAGCTGCGGGAATGAGGCTGCGAACATCAGTTCATGTGGAGTTCTAGCACTAGGCAGACTTGGCGCTCGTTAGCAGGAAACACTCGGACGGCATGTCAACGTTTGCAATATTGATACACACTCTGTGATGCGGAAACAAACCGCGCTGCTGAACTGTACTAATGGTTTCACTGACAAGTACCTACTGGTAGCTGCCATTGTCCGCGAATCCAGCAGAATATTGCCCCGCTGCCTCGCCTGAACAGTTTAATGTAATTGACTCTACTTTTAGTAAATTCACCTGTGTCAATTTATATCGACGCGCGATATAATCTTATTACATTTTCACTGCCTTTGTTCTGATAACTTTGGTAGCTGCATTAAATACTAAGAAAGAGAAACTTGCATACTTGGAAAAGACGAGTTACAGTCTAAATGACTTGTTAAATAACATTGGCGGATTGCAGCTTAGTGATAATTTTGACTTACACAACTATAAAACATGAAGTACCTGATATAGAAATTACTACTAACGTAAACGTTTTTAATCGAACAAAATTATGATGCGATCAAACTTGATTACAACCTCATCAATAAAACTGTATGAGAAAATATACTATAAAATTATGTGTGATATACACCCCGCAACAACGTTAACTGTATTAAACACATACGCCATCGGAAATTTGACTTTGACATTTGACTCGTATATATGAAGTGTAAAGTGTGTGTAACGGTGTTTCAGAAACATGACAGCACTTCGTCTTATTTGGTGTTCTTTCCGATCAACTTAAAGATATTGTCGATTTTGCGAATACGAAAATGATGCACCAAGTATGGGCACGCTGTTTTGCATCTTTTGGATCTTGCGCTGACGGTCAGGTTCACGAACATGTAACAAGAACAATGCATTTGCTGACGGCCAGGTTCATGAACATGCAAAACGAATAGTGCATTCGCTGATGTTCAGGTTCATGAACATGAAACCGAGCAATGCATTCGCTGCCGGTCATGTTCATGAACACGCAACACGAACAATGCATTCGGTACCGGTCATGTTCATGAACATGCAACATGAACAATGCATTCGCTGCCGGTCAAGTTCATGAACATGCAACACGAACAATGCATTATCTGACGGTCAGGTTTCATGAACATGCAACACGAACAATGCATTCACTGCCAGTCAGGTTCATCACATACAACACGAACAATGCATTCGCTGCCGGTCAGGTTCATAAACATGCGACACGACAATGCATTCGTTGACGATCAGGCTCCGGTTGCCGTCTAAACTAACAACCTCGACAGGACATACAGAGACGACGATCATTACTAACTGTATTATCGTAAGACTGAATTAAGACACTACGACACTGCAAGCAAACTTGCCCTCAAAACCATAGACTAGATAGTAGGTTGTCAAAAGATGAAGATGAACGTTCCATATACCGATGAGATCATATATTAAACTCTGAAGATGTTTTGTTCTTTACGGTTCCGAAGGTCAAC
>OZ023212.1:14900910-14959233 GCA_963995525.1 Escarpia spicata
CCTCTGACATATTTAAATGGTAATATTGGCTGCTTGTGATCCGGACATTACAATTCCTGCTTCAAGTAAATGCCGAACACTGAGCTTAAAAGATCGTTGTCATGGGTCCAGTTCCACCAAGTATCCCGTCCCTCCATAGGGAACACGTGGGTCCAGTTCCACCAAGTATCCCGTCCCTCCATAGGGAACACGTGGGTCCAGTTCCACCAAGTATCCCGTCCCTCCATAGGGAACACGTGGGTCCAGTTCCACCAAGTATCCCGTCCCTCCATAGGGAACACGTGGGTCCAGTTCCACCAAGTATCCCGTCCCTCCATAGGGAACACGTGGGTCCAGTTCCACCAAGTATCCCGTCCCTCCATAGGGAACACGTGGGTCCAGTTCCACCAAGTATCCCGTCCCTCCATAGGAACTAATGTAGAATAGAAGTGTGACGAATGTTACGGAAATCGAAACAAATCGGCGCATATATATATATATATATATATATATATATATACAGTCATTTGCAAAAGTTTAAGACCAGGCACGATTTTTAAGCATTTTTACGGTATGGCATCAGATTGCATCAGATAATGTATGGATTGCATCATCCTATTTGGGCCTTGAAGCAATACGCCTAGTCAGTACTTCCAGGTCATTTGTCTGCTGCTGTCAGTATCGATTAGGTGTTTTTTAGTTTTGTCTTCATATATATGTATATATATATATATATCATTATATATATATATATATATATATATATATATATATATATATATATATATATAATGATATATATGTATATATATATATATATACATATATATGAAGAAAAAACTAAAAAACACCTAATATCATTATATATATATATATATATATATATATATATATATCATTATATATATATATATATATATAATGATATATATGTATATATATATATATATATACATATATATGAAGACAAAACTAAAAAACACCTAATATCATTATATATATATATATATATATATATATATAATGATATATATGTATATATATATATATATACATATATATGAAGACAAAACTAAAAAACACCTAATCGATACTGACAGCAGCAGACAAATGACCTGGAAGTACTGACTAGGCGTATTGCTTCAAGGCCCAAATAGGATGATGCAATCCAGACATTATCTGATGCAATCTGATGCCATACCGTAAAAATGCTTAAAAATCGTGCCTGGTCTTAAACTTTTGCAAATGACTGTATATATATAATATGCGCCGATTTGTTTCGATTTCCGTAATATTCGTCACACTTCTATTCTACATTAGTTCCTATGGAGGGTCGGGATATATATATATATAATATATATATATATATATATATACATATTATATATATATATATACATATATATATATATATATATATATATATACATATATATATATATATATATACATATATATATATTATATATATATATATACATATATATATATATATATATATATATATCAATGAATTCAGACGTCACCCTGTGCGTAGGTTAGGCCTTTTTAGAATGCATTTTTCCGTTGAAATCGAGCCCCGGGTCAGGGTTCTTGATGCATTGGCGACCGCCAAGCACAGCTGCTGGTTCGATGGCACGAAAGAAAACATACGCTGGCGATGAAAAATCCGAATTAATTGTGCCACTTGCATCAACATTGCCCCTATCGATATACCATACGCTGCCTGCGATTTATAAACACGCCAATCTGCCAATTCCAGAGCTGCGGGAATGAGGCTGCGAACATCAGTTCATGTGGAGTTCTAGCACTAGGCAGACTTGGCGCTCGTTAGCAGGAAACACTCGGACGGCATGTCAACGTTTGCAATATTGATACACACTCTGTGATGCGGAAACAAACCGCGCTGCTGAACTGTACTAATGGTTTCACTGACAAGTACCTACTGGTAGCTGCCATTGTCCGCGAATCCAGCAGAATATTGCCCCGCTGCCTCGCCTGAACAGTTTAATGTAATTGACTCTACTTTTAGTAAATTCACCTGTGTCAATTTATATCGACGCGCGATATAATCTTATTACATTTTCACTGCCTTTTGTTCTGATAATTTTGGTAGCTGCATTAAATACTAAGAAAGAGAAACTTGCATACTTGGAAAAGACGAGTTACAGTCTAAATGACTTGTTAAATAACATTGGCGGATTGCAGCTTAGTGATAATTTTGACTTACACAACTATAAAACATGAAGTACCTGATATAGAAATTACTACTAACGTAAACGTTTTTAATCGAACAAAATTATGATGCGATCAAACTTGATTACAACCTCATCAATAAAATTGTATGAGAAAATATACTATAAAATTATGTGTGATATACACCCCGCAACAACGTTAACTGTATTAAACACATACGCCATCGGAAATTTGACTTTGACATTTGACTCGTATATATGAAGTGTAAAGTGTGTGTAACGGTGTTTCAGAAAACATGACAGCACTTCGTCTTATTTGGTGTTCTTTCCGATCAACTTAAAGATATTGTCCATTTTGCGAATACGAAAATTATGCACCAAGTATGGGCACGCTGTTTTGCATCTTTTGGATCTTGCGCTGACGGTCAGGTTCACGAACATGTAACAAGAACAATGCATTTGCTGACGGCCAGGTTCATGAACATGCAACACGAATAGTGCATTCGCTGATGTTCAGGTTCATGAACATGAAACCGAGCAATGCATTCGCTGCCGGTCATGTTCATGAACACGCAACACGAACAATGCATTCGGTACCGGTCATGTTCATGAACATGCAACACGAACAATGCATTCGCTGCCGGTCAAGTTCATGAACATGCAACACGAACAAAGCATTATCTGACGGTCAGGTTCATGAACATGCAACACGAACAATGCATTCACTGCCAGTCAGGTTCATCAACATACAACACGAACAATGCATTCGCTGCCGGTCAGGTTCATAAACATGCGACACGAACAATGCATTCGTTGACGATCAGGCTCCGGTTGCCGTCTAAACTAACAACCTCGACAGGACATACAGAGACGACGATCATTACTAACTGTATTATCGTAAGACTGAATTAAGACACTACGACACTGCAAGCAAACTTGCCCTCAAAACCATAGACTAGATAGTAGGTTGTCAAAAGATGAAGATGAACGTTCCATATACCGATGAGATCAATATATTAAACTCTGAAGATGTTTTGTTCTTTACGGTTCCGAAGGTCAACACAGCGAGGCCGGTCGCCTCCGGAGTGTCGTCGGGGGACAGAGGCCGGGGTTAATGAAGGTCTGTCGTTTGACGCTAATTGATAAGGAGAAGACGGCCGTACTTAGCGCACAGCTTGTACGTAATTGATATAAACAACGCGAACAGACGGGGTAAGAATGCAGATTGATATGGTGACGTCAATACATTAACAGTATCGGTCCGAAGCGCGAAATATCGATGTCCGACGCCAGAAGACTTCGTAAGAAGGCCGTGGCGGCGGCGTCGGGGTCTGTTCTCAGAAACTATCGCTCAAAACTATTAGCTGGTGTTGATGCGCATTAAGAGATTAAAGATGCGACGAGGAGAGATTTGGTGCGGCTATTTTGTTTTCACATTAAGCAAGGTATAATTCTTTGTAATAACTCCACAGAAACTCATCGTTTTGAAGATGAATACTGGACAGTCGAAGGTGAAACATAGTTTTATAACATATTAAAACAAATGAAGTCGTAAATATGTATACTTAGTCCATGCCATTTATCCTTCGTCGCGTCACAAAGTGTTCACTCATACACCAACCTGACATACATATATGGGAAGCATTCAGCCACGCAGTGTTTACTGTTCGAAAGTGTTTTGTTTGTGGATCCATATAATTAGCAGGTGTTCACGATCATTAGAGCTAATCATAATTCTTTGAAGTCAATTACACGGTGCGTATGTGTTTGTATGTTCGTGTATTTGTCTGTGTGTCCGAATGTCCATGTACGCATGTGTGAGCGTGCCTGCGTGTCGGCATGCATTGACCGTATTATCATATTTATTAATATCCGGTGCAGGGACTATTCCAAGCGTAGTTGATTATAACCTTCTAATCTACTATATAAGTAGGATTAAAACTCTTGATTAATTTCAGTGAACCTCGAGCGTGAACTGTTGAACTTAATCACGTGGTTTTGTTGAAAGCTGATTGGTTGTTTTTTAACCTGACAGCATATTGCACGCTGATTAAAAGGGACTTATTCGAAGGCGCTCTAATTGGAAGCAGTGTCCCTCGTCGGGCAGGGTGACGCGCTTGTCGACAGAACCGACCGCTCGGCATCTAAGCCCTGAAGACGTGTCCTAATCAGGCAGGACCACTCGGGGCTATTAGCGTAATTAATTACGAAGCATAGAACAATCGCATATTTTGTTAGCAAGTTCTGTAGTATTGACATTGGATACGTGTTTTTTATTAAATAGTTTTCGGTTACGGTGGTATTAATTTAGAAAATAATGTTATAATGTCCCATATTATAACTATTTACAGCGCACATTACCTTTACGTCTACTGAAACGTTCTTGCATAGCGCGGTATCCAACCAATAGAACAGCTAAAACGCTGTACACTCTACTCCCAGACAGACCTGTTCAATCGAACACCGTATCAACAATTAGCATTCAGCCACCGTGCAATTCCTGCGCGGAACTATCACTACAGTAATACCGGCAACTGTCTCTTGTTAAGTGCATGCAACCGAGTGAACTGGAGCGACGTGGAGAGAATGAACGTGCCCCAAGGTTCGACATGACAGCAGGAGGATCCGTGTAAAGATATATAGAAGTAAAAGATCGTTTTGTTCAAGTCAGAGACAAAGTGGCGACACCATAATATCTCTTCGATGTTCTACTGTAGTTGTTTGACGTTATCTTTGTTAACGACGGTTTCTAGTATTCATAGCGAACGCTGTAGGTTCGCGACTTGAGGTCCGGTGGATGCGAATAATGCAAATCGGTGTCGTCTGCTGAATGAATATGTCTTAATAATGTGTCTACATGTGACAGTTGTAAGTCGGACGTGGCGTGGGAATAGGCAATGTACATAACCGTTGTATGCATGTGTACAGTGACATGGGCTGTATGTATAGAGACATAAGGCGTATGTATGGTGAGCCGGGCTGTATGTGCAGTGACACTGGATGTGTTTGTACAATGATACGTGGTGCGTGTACAGTGACACAGGATGCGTGTACAATGACACGGGTTTATGTGCAATTCCACAAGACGTAAATACAGCGATTTGGGTCATGTGTACGGTAACACAGGTTGAATATATGTATACATATATACACTGCCTAGTGTATGCGCAGTGACACAGACTGTGTGATGATTGACGAGGCATTGTGTACAATGATCCCCGCTCTATGCACAATGCCACAATCTGGAAATAGCACAGCCATATGTCATTAATGTTTCATGTTATACCAGCGCAGTTTCATGTTACACCCACGACGCCTACCCGAGGCGTGAAATCACACACGCATCTACCACTGAGGTCGGACCACAGACCCTGTTCCCGTTGATGGCCGTGTTAACGTTTTGTATGTAACTGAAATTAAATGAACACATCAAAACTATTTAAGACATTACGTGGCACGTCCCCTATATCTAGCAAGCCAACCATCCCCACTTCCAGTAAGCCCAGCGGCCATAGCTGTGCGATCGTAGAGGACGGCATTTGTGCATTTAAGGTACAAATCCAGATAAACTGGCAGTGAACGACGCACTTATCCCGTTGATACCCCTCTTTCTCCCACGGGCAAACAATTACAAGGCCCATGAGCCCATGCCTAATCCGACTTTATATCTGGGGAAGCGCACAGACAATCGCATAATCGGCGATGACCTAGACAGGACATATTAACTCGACCTCTATCCACATATTTACTTTACTGAACACAGTGAGAAAGAAGAGAGAGAGGGGGGGGGGGGGAGAGAGGGAAGAGCTGAGGAGGAGAGAGAGCGAGGGAGAGAGAGCGAGAGAGAGAGAGAGAGGAGAGAGAGAGAGAGAGAGAGAGGAGAGAGTGAGAGAGAGAGAGAGAGAGAGAGAGAGAGAGAGAGAGAGAGAGAGAGAGAGAGAGAGAGAGAGAGAGAGAGAGAGGAGAGAGAGAGAGAGAGAGAGAGAGAGAGAGAGAGAGAGAGAGAGAGAGAGAGAGAGGGGAGAGAGAGAGAGAGAGAGAGAGAGAGAGAGAGAGAGAGAGAGAGAGAGAGAGAGAGAGAGAGAGAGAGGATGAGAGAGAGAGGAGGAGAAGAGAGAGAGAGAGAGAGAGAGAAGGACTGAGAGAGTGAGGAGAGAGAGAGCCGACGAATCGAAGAGAGAGAGAGAGCGAGACAGCAGCGCCGGATTCGCGAGTGACGAGGCCGAGAGAGCCGACGAGAGAGAGAGTAGAGACCGAGACTGAGAGAGAGAGAGACGAGAGACTGTCGCCTGCCGCTCTGCCGCCTGAGGTGAGAGAGAGAGAGACAGAGACAGAGACAGAGAGACAGAGAGCCAGACGTTTCTATTGCCAGACGACGTTGTTTGTATTTCTCATCACGAACACGCATGCAGCCTGTCCATTGCGTGTTCGCGAACACCGTACCATCTTGTCTAAGTAATAAAGTCTGCACCCAACTCGCGAATTCTACGCGGCTATACTGATCGCACTTGTATGCAGCTTGTGGCTTCATGGTTTACAAATCAACCAAGTGCACACTACGAGTGAGTAGAAAAACGTTTCTAACACTAACGTCGGTATACCTCCAACAACCACCGGCTGTAGCACACAGCAGCCTGCCTGCAGTTATCACTGCCGCAACATTGTTCTGTCCGTCATCGCTATTTTCTTCACCTCCATCCTGTAGACTTCGTGCTGAACAAAGTCCCAATCTGATGGTTCATTACTAGCCGAATACTCCATATGATTGCGGCATGCTATAACACAGTGCACGCCTTTCACACCTAACTTAATAAGACACAGGACAGCAAAATCAGCCACCAGTCTTACCATTATTGCAATCGCTGCCGTTTGCTTCAGACTTGCCGTGGCTAGTTAAAATTATATAATTACACAACTGTTAAGTCCTCATCTGACCGCGGGGAGCCACATAACACAATTGAGTGTCTGGTCTATGACGACACGTGTAAAGTGCTGGCAAATTGTATCCAGTTGGTGTCCCAGTAGAACACGCGAACACAGCATTACTACGAACGACACAATGACGTTCCCAAAATATGACACGACACTGTATAGGTATAGTACTGTGGACTTACACTCGTATATATGCGCGCAAATGTACGCACGCATAAACGGACACACGCACACACACACACATACATTCACACACGTACGCACGCACGCACACACACACACGCGCGCGCGCGCACGTACGCACATAACGTACATACACTCATACACTCTCCGTGTAGAAGAATAAAAAAATGTCTTGGCTATTTTCCATAGAAATAAAATATATTTTTCGAAGTTTTATCATATATAGAAGAAAGGTGTATAACATTGCGGTAGACATACCAATAGAAATATACTAGGGTATGAACACGATCTCGCCCAATTCAACGCATTAGCAAAAAAATTGCCAACTGAACAACTCAAACGTGTTGTCGTAGATTTAACAAATGCATGCGATCGTAAGAACGCGAAGGTCTGGACACGGACAAATGCTAGACTTTCCGGTAAATACAAACTTTGTGACTTTGACTGAAAGCGCTGGACACTTGGAAAATGGACGATGGTTAGGCTTTCCAAAAGATATGTAAATTGTGTGTATGACTTTGGCAGAAAACGTAGCATGCAGGAAGATGTGGAGTCCGAATTACGATGTGACTTCCGGTAGATCCAATCATTGTGACTTTGACCGGAAGTGGTGGAAGACGTGGACACGAAACATACGTAAGCAGCTACAGTCAGCAGATGCCCAACCAACTACGTGACAAGTGTCTGATAGCAAGCTCCTCGAAGAACCACCGTGAGCCCCGACTTCAGTTTATCACCTACCTCAAAGTCGACGGACTGTTTCCTCGAGTCGAGCTTGCCATGTCTCTTGCCGGAAACACTTGTCCCGACGCCACTCGTGGATGCAACTCCAGTATGCATGGTGACTTACTCCAGTCGAAAGTTACGCGAGAATCTCGTACGGATCCGCACTTTACGGAAACAATCTTAATGCTACCCGTCGACACAGATAAATTGTCATCAGGCACTGCGCATCGAATGTGACGTTTGCACGGGTATGTATTGCAATGTGAATCTTCCGAGAAATACCATATGTCGCTTAATAGTGCTGTACAGTACTGCGGGAACCACTCGCGTGTGGCGCAGCTCCGGTGTGTGCCGTGCGTGTGTGTGTGGGCGGCTGATTGCTGCCATGGATGAGTTTAACGTCGCGTCACTCTGTTCCACGTGTCACTAACGCAGGCACACCTCAGCTGGTCCGAGGATCGAGTAACCTCGTTGCCGCTCGGGTAACCCACGGGGTTTACCAGTTATGCAGTGATTGCAAGTGGGACCGATGGACAATTCGGCCAAATTTGTTGTCGATAACGCGATCACCATCGTGCACGCCAGGTGCATGCCGAACACAAATGCGCGGATTTCGCGACCGGCTGAACACGCGCAAAATGTCAATCCAAAAAAACGCGTCGGTAGCGCAACGCGTATCCTAGTGACGGACGACGCGCGTTATAAAAGGCTTGGCTCGGCGTGCGAGATTAAACGCTTGGATGACCGTGCTTGTGCGCACTCTGAAAGGACCACGGCGCTCGCTTCAAGACGTTCGGCGCAAGAACAATAGGCCAATCATAGCTGCATCTACGGCGGGATCACTCGACCAAACTCGGTGGGAATAAAAACGACGACGCACATCCGTTGGAGCTGCGAGAACAATGGCAATGACGCACGCCCGGGCGCGATGAATGGTACAGAGACAAGGTGCTGCGTCGTGATAGCAGGTGGCGATGGTAGTTGAATCCAGCGGTGTCATCTATCCCCGCCTGTACTCCGCACAAACGTTTTTGTACTTAGGACTCGTTATCACCCGCAATGTGCCGCCACCTCGAAACAAGCACCCAAGACCAACGCCGTTTCCCGTATTGCGAGGACGCAGCTGGGGGTGTTAGTGAAATCTCAGCCGCCGCGGCCCGCTACGCCGAACAATAGCCGCACAGACGAGACTCATCGTAAGCCGCTAGGCGAGTATGATTACCATCAGCAGATTATCTGCTGAAAGCGCCCGCTGTAGCCCAAACTCTTTCACCTTTACGCTGTCCGCCCGGAAGTGACACTCGCGATCTTCATATGAGGACGTTATCGTCCACTCACAATCTGCCATAAGGCCAAGAGAACTGTCCCCGATATTTGTAGGATTATTGTCAGTGGATGTCCTTGAGATGACGACAAGCCGTGCGATGAACTAGCGTCTTTTGCAATGTATGCACATATACCGTCGATATGCAGCAATCCAAGTGCAGATCTCGACGACTGGTCGGTGACAGACGCCCACTAATGCATCAAGGTCGGCTGTACGATCACTCGGGGACGTCCACCGACTGCCACGCTTTTCCTCCGGGAACAATCCGGTTGTCCTGTCCGGTGATGGAGCGCCGCTTGCGACTACGACTAATCCTGCTTGATCTGGGCGAGCGAGCGGCTTAGGCGGTCCAGCGGATGATGTCGCCTGTGTAACAGACGCGTGTACAGGGAGCGCTCGGCCGCAGGTACTGAGGAAGACCGCCACGGAATGAGGTGGGCTCAGCCGGTATTTGGGCTTGAAATATCACCTCACCACCACCTAGAATGCCCGCGGCATAAGTCCGTGCACTTTGGAAGAATATGCCGCTGGATGTTGCTTATGAGTGGGTCGGCGACTTACTGGAAGTGCTATGGTAAACCCGATGATTTCGTCGGCAAGAAATGTCCAACTAATTCAACCAAAACGACCAGGCAGTTGACCAATCGATCAAAGCAAGTGGCAGTTAATTACATCCCCAAAATCCAACAAGCCATTACACACAAACATGGCAACACAAAATCAATCACAACACGATGTTTGACTAATTTAATTTACCCGGAAAGACTCGTGGACGGGTCAGAATTTTACTTTAGGCTTCAGACCATACAAATACAGGGCCAGCGAATTTTACACTGTATAACTTTCGTGTATTTCTTGCACGTGGAAAAGTAATTTATGAACTAAGAAACTGACTCGTTCGCAAACTACAAAAATTCTGCTGTGCACCTATTTGGCTGTCAAATTGCTAGTTAGTGTCCGCAATGGAATGATCCTCTGTGTACAAAGACAATATCCGGTCGGTTTAGCCGATCGATGACGTGAACATCTTCAATGTCCTTTTATTCAAAAACAAGGTTATGGGATCTGAGCAATATCGTTTACCTATATCTGACTATATTAGAAAAACGTTAATTTTAAAGCAAAACCTAATCGTATTTTTTGTAACAGCGGATACTGCACGTCGCACTTTCGGCAACGGCTTCACAAAGAGGAAAACAATGCCTGTCTTACACATCTCCCAATCGCCGTCATCAACACACTTATGGTCGGTACGGAAGCAACATTACCAGTCATTAGTGTCGAGTTCTGCTCAATAATGTATGACCAGAAGACGGCTGGACGTCGCGTGCTGGCGCAAGTATTGGCCGCCGGTTCTACCGCTGTTGATGGTCACTCGTTGCTAATTACACGTCTGTTTAATTACACTATCGCCTTTCTCGCTGCGGGCCCGCTTCGGTGCCAGCGGTGATTCAGACCGAGGCACGTTACATGCGGTAAGTGTAAATAGTGCCCGTGTTCACGCATCGATACTGTGGAAATGTGTCACGTACGCAGATAATATTACAAATAATGTCAGTACTGAAGAATAAAACAAGGTAGAAAACAAAGTACTAACGCATTAAATGAGATGGCAACACGTCACGGATGGTTATTATAAGTACCGTGCTCACGCAACAAATTTGCTGTAAACATGTAACGTTTAGCACCTGTAAACATGCCTACTTATAAACAAACATTCAACAAGTGAAAACATAAAGACGGTTGTGCAGCATGTCATTTATGGCAAACATAGCTACAAGTCTCGATCATTTATATTCGTCAACCTTACGCCAAATATGGGTACTCATAAAACTCCTTCTGAAGACAAATGTTATTTCTGCTACCAAATACAGCTACAGGTAGAACAATCGCTGAAGACACGAATTGGCAATATTGGTGTCCCAATTACACATCCCGTAATAATTTCGTTATTGCATCAAATTACACCTTTGTGAATTGCGTTCCGCCGTAATTCTACGAGACGTCAGCGAAATGGCACAAATGATCGAACATGGTCGCAGGCGCCTCTAGTTATTTTGTGTACTATTACGATGGATTGCAGGTAGTATTTTATTATTTTATTTACACGCACATTCAAACTGACTTGTACATATGTGTTTTGTATCGCTATAGTTTGCTGTCTGTCGGTTACATACGCAGTTAATCGGAAAGGATCTACAGCAAAAACTGCTTGAATATCGAGGTGTAAAAAGTTAGAACGAACTTTTCTGCATACAAATCCTCGAGCCCAGCCGATAATGGCCGAGGTGTACCGCTAAAACAACATAACTGTAGGGAGTTCGAAATGTAATGAAATGTTCGTCTGCTTCCACAGGTCACGTGTACCCGACGACTCCGTCATAATGGCAAAAAATAAGTTCCCCCGTAAGTCATAACTAAACATCTGACATCTGTTTTGAATAGGGCATGATATAATTTGCATGTGTGTGCAATAAAACTTATTATTATACACGCAGGTAATATAAGTACTATATCCAATATACGCTGCCGTTACAACTGCGTAATTGGACATGTGAGATTGGTGCGTGGTCGGAAAAGATTCGCGTACTTTGCAGTGGTGAATAGGTCACAGGTCGACCGCCTGGGAGGATAAAGCTACTAAAAGCTGTGTATTGTCTACCCGCAGAACATTCAAAGGTACATGGAATTAAAACAACGGAATGTATGAGAACAGTCCGAAATTCAGTTTATCCGTCCGTCTGTCATTCTGTCTGCCTGTCTGTCTGTCTGTCTGTCTGCCTGTCTGCCTGCCTGTCTGTCTGTCTGTCTGTCTGTCTGTCTGTCTGTCTGTATATCCGTTCGTTTGTCTGTCTGTCTTACTCTCACTCTCTCCTTCACTATTTTGCGCACGCACGCGCACACGTACACCGGCACGGGCACGCACACGCACACCCCCCACACACACAACACACACACACGCGCGCGCACGCACACGCACACAACACACAAGCACACGCACACACACGCACGCACACACACATGCACGCACAAACACACACACACCACACACCACACACCGCACACGCACACGCACACGCACACGCACACGCACACGCACACGCACACGCACACGCACACGCACACACACACACACACACGACATCTCCGCACACGAGTGACACACACCCAGTCGCTATGTCATCGGCACTAATCGTGTGTAGATCTGCGTCTGTCCAGACGGTCAGCCCCGGCAATGACCCGACGACTGCTTCACCTACGGGAGACTGCGAGCGGCGATCTGTTAGCGAGTTACGTGCGTCAGTTCATCCCAGGGGCTCGGGAGCCGGTCGATCAATTCCATGTCAGACGCGGCGAAGGAACGAAACGCCAACTCTCCTCTTTAAATACCGCCGTGGCTCGGTCAGTATTGGAGGCAGCCCGCTGACGCAAAACACGCGTTAACCTTTATGTACGCTCGATAAAAAAACTTTAAGACTCAGGATGCGTATTGGTTAAAAGTCATCAAGTTTACCACGCTGCATTGGAGTACCAATGATGAGAAATCCACTTTTGTCTGCAGTTAATTTTAATTTCTGTCAGTCATCCATAAAAACATCTTGGAGGCAATCGTTAATTAGGTTTAGGGAGTGACTTGTATCCGGTGTAGCCAAAGAAATGTAGATTTGTGTGTCATCTGCGTAAAGGTGATGATCCAAATTATGACTTTGGATTACGAAGCTGAGTGGCGTAGTACAGAG
Source organism: Escarpia spicata (assembly GCA_963995525.1). NCBI lineage: Eukaryota > Metazoa > Annelida > Polychaeta > Sabellida > Siboglinidae > Escarpia > Escarpia spicata. The sequence goes on from OZ023212.1 coordinate 14,913,993, forward strand.
AGTGAAAGAACAGAACCCTGGAGAATGCAACATGAAGTGGGGAGTGCGGTTGAAAAGTAATCCTCTATCTTTATAGTTTGATGTGTATTGGTTAAGTATGAAGAAAACAAGCTCAGAGCTGTACCAGATATGCAATACCACATTGATAATCGTTTGACAAGAGTGTTGTGATCAATGGTATCAAAGGCGGCAGACAGATCAAGCAAGGTAAGTGCAGTTACTTTGCCTTTATCAATGTTTAATATAACATCATTGTGTACTTTTAGGAGAGCAGTCTCTGTAGAATGAATTGTTTGTATGCTGATTGGAGCACACTGGATAAACAAGTTGAGCTGATATGACACCTTAGACGGCTTGCTACGACATTCTCAAGTATCTTAGAAATAAAGCTAAGATTAGAAATCGATCTATATAAGTTTTGAAATCATATTTTGGAAGAGAAGTTTTCTCGAGAACATGATTTACATGCGCGTGCATAAAATCATATGGAAATGTACCCAGTGAAAAATTTCTGATACTTGTTATTGTACCAAGTATAGAGTCAAGATATGCCTTTAGTAATATGGTTGGTAACGGACCGAGATGATATGACATATTTGGGGAGGACATTATCATTGTCCTCACTCCATCAACTGTGGCTGGCTCAAACTATGCAAGTAGATAATTTACTTGTGGAGAGTCCACATTTACAGTATTTAAAGTGTGGCATGGAAAGGAAGAACGGATAAGACTGATTATGTCCTTGGAATGACTAGAGAACGAGTCACGCAGAGATTTGACTGACACATGACTAGGTAGAGATGGAGGCGGCCGTCTGTGTAGAATATGATTTATGCAGTTCCGTAGCTGACGTGGACTATCACAGTTACTTGAGACCATGTTTGTGTAATAATTTTATTTAGCTTTGACCATTTGTCTGTTGCAGTAGTGACACTGTTTAGAATATCGTGGTCTGTCCAAAGGCGAGCGTGATTTGTGCCATACAAGTTCAAGATGGCGACGGAGCTTTTTAGATTTTAAAATTTCAGGAGTCATCAATGGAGCATGTGATTTTTGGGGCACATATTTAGATCTCAGGGGTGCGTGTTTATTAAGTAAGTCTTTGAGTACTTGGTGAGGGTGTTATAGATGCGCGGTTGTTGCTGTCTTAGTGCAAGTCTATCAATATCATTCACGTCCATTTGAAGGATTACGTCGAACTGTATAATGTGATATTTTCTGCACAGACCCGTTTGATCTACTAAATTGTTCTACTCCATTTATTACCTTAGATCGGCGTCTGTCATCGGAGGTTAGTAGTTTGTCTTGTCTCACTGGCCACACGCGGTAGCAGTACAAAGAAATGCATTTTATTCGAGCCTAAATGCATTAGTAAATATTGCTTCCCAGAACAATAAGAGGAAGCCTTCCTTCCCAACTAGGTGTGTTTTGATGACTGGACGACTTATGATGAACCGTGACAAGCCACGAACATAGATTAGACAAAGACATCTCAGTTATCGACGGAACGATGACAGCAGAAAGAAGAATAGCGGGACAAAGACATCTCAGTTATCGTCGGAACGATGACAGCAGCAAGAAGAATAGCGGGACAAAGACATCTCAGTTATCGTCGGAACGATGACAGCAGCAAGAAGAATAGCGGGACAAAGACATCTCAGTTATCGTCGGAACGATGACAGCAGCAAGAAGAATGGCGGGACAAAGACATCTCAGTTATCGTCGGGACGATGACAGCAGCAAGAAGAATAGCGGGACAAAGACATCTCAGTTATCGTCGAGACGATGACAGCAGCAAGAAGAATAGCGGGACAAAGACATCTCAGTTATCGTCGGGACGATGACAGCAGCAAGAAGAATAGCGGGACAAAGACATCTCAGTTATCGTCGGGACGATGACAGCAGCAAGAAGAATAGCGGGACAAAGACATCTCAGTTATCGTCGGGACGATGACAGCAGCAAGAAGAATAGCGGGACAAAGACATCTCAGTTATCGTCGGGACGATGACAGCAGCAAGACGAATAGCGGGACAAAGACATCTCAGTTATCGTCGGGACGATGACAGCAGCAAGAAGAATAGCGGGACAAAGACATCTCAGTTATCGTCGGAACGACGACAGCAGCAAGAAGAATAGCGGGACAAAGACATGTCAGTTATCGTCGGAACGATGACAGCTGCAAGAAGAATAGCGGGGCAAAGACATCTCAGTTATCGTCGGAACGATGACAGCAGCAAGAAGAATAGCGGGACAAAGACATCTCAGTTATCGTCGGAACGATGACAGCAGCAAGAAGAATAGCGGGACAAAGACATATCAGTTGTCGTCGGAACGATGACAGCAGCAAGAAGAATAGCGGGACGAAAACATCTTAGTTATCGTCGGAACGATGACAGCAGCAAGAAGAATAGCGGGACAAAGACATCTCAGTTATCGTCGGAACGATGACAGCAGCAAGAAGAATAGCGGGACAAAGACATCTCAGTTATCGTCGGAACGATGACAGCAGCAAGAAGAATAGCGGGACAAAGACATCTCAGTTATCGTCGGAACGATGACAGCAGCAAGAAGAATAGCGGGACAAAGACATCTCAGTTATCGTCGGAACGATGACAGCAGCAAGAAGAATAGCGGGGCAAAGACATCTCAGTTATCGTCGGAACGATGACAGCAGCAAGAAGAATAGCGGGACAAAGACATATCAGTTGTCGTCGGAACGATGACAGCAGCAAGAAGAATAGCGGGACGAAAACATCTTAGTTATCGTCGGAACGATGACAGCAGCAAGAAGAATAGCGGGACAAAGACATCTCAGTTATCGTCGGAACGATGACAGCAGCAAGAAGAATAGCGGGACAAAGACATCTCAGTTATCGTCGGAACGATGACAGCAGCAAGAAGAATAGCGGGACAAAGACATCTCAGTTATCGTCGGAACGATGACAGCAGCAAGAAGAATAGCAGGACAAAGACATCTCAGTTATCGTCGGAACGTTGACAGCAGCAAGAAGAATAGCGGGACGTTGTAACTTTTGAAGAAATGCAATTTTTAGAAATATATACCAATGCGCATACAAAGTATGAATTTAAGGTACATAGTTTGCTCGTTTTGTATTATAAAACCGTGTCCTAGAGAATTAATGATATCTGTATATATGTGCTAACATACTGGCCGTTCACATTTGCTTCGATGAACTAAAATGCATTAATTTAATGTGACTACATGTTTAATTAGAATGTTTCCACTTGAAGCACGTGTTCGCACTGCGTTTTGGACGGCAAGGTCGATATTCGTAAATACACGACGGACACACCATACTAAATTAACTTGGTTCATAAAACAAACATTTCGATGGTCAAAATGTTTGAATAGATAACTGTAGCGTACACTACTCAGCGCGATTTACGATAAAGTGCACCTTTAAAAGCCAGTGAAACAAACATGTACTGTTTTAGTTCGAGAAGGACATAACGCCTTACAAGTTGTATCACTTCAGCTATGTCCCTTCAGCAACGGCAGCAGCAGCAGCAGCAGCAGCAGCAGCAGCAGCAGCAGCAGCAGCAACAACAACAACAGCAGCAGCAGCAGCAGCAGCAACAGCAGCAGTACACCATACGGCGCAATTGTATTATGTTTCGAGTGTATGATATTACGGATTTGGGAGACCACGTGACATCTGCCATGTGTACAAGCTAACTAGCTGGGAAAGTAACCGCTATACAAGATTCAACACGGCTAAAACTCACAGAGAAAACATACAAGAAATCAAGTCATCGCGCGGGTGTTTTGGCTGTCAAATGCATATGTTACATCGTTCTAGTTCTAGCTAGGTGCAGCTTATGTAAACTGCTTCCCACGGGAGTCCGATGGCGAATTTCCGTGGGTGGAGTAAGCAAAACACGGTCAATGTAAGTATCGTTAAAAAAGACCTTCGGAGATGAACAACAGATGTCCGTGAGCACGTCCGACCGGCTATAGTACGTTTGCTGCTCAGAATGTTGTTGCATCGCGTACACATGTTCATAATGAACGCAAATAAAATTATGCGTATTCATGACTTCTAAACTCGTTATGTTCGCGTGACCGTGACTGGCATGCACGTATGCCCGTAATGATCACGCTTCCGCGTTTATGTACAAATAATGCGTGACTTACGACGACTGTTTCTGTACAGTTGCCAAGACGACAAAATGTACACGCACATATATGCGAAAAGCTCTCAACATTTTACGTTAGCCCACTGTAGAGTAGGGTGGTGCTCCCATGCGCGTGACTGCGCTAGACCCATCTAGCTACACGGCACATCAAGTAAGGATACCGAGATAACACGACAGAGTCGCGTATCGTTGTGAACGTCTCGTTTCAATGTGGTTATAGCACAGGCAAAACATTGTAGTAACAAAATACTTTCACAATTACACAATATAACACTATGGATCCATATACTACTCTATTAAGATTACAACCGTTTGATCGATGTATCGATTGCGGCCGATACATGAGAAAAATATTCAAATAAAGAAATGATAATATTGCCAAAATACATGTCTTTGTCCCGCTATTCTTCTTGCTGCTGTCATCGTTCCGACGATAACTGAGATGTCTTTGTCCCGCTATTCTTCTTGCTGCTGTCATCGTCCCGACGATAACTGAGATGTCTTTGTCCCGCTATTCGTCTTGCTGCTGTCATCGTCCCGACGATAACTGAGAAGAATAGCGGGGCAAAGACATCTCAGTTATCGTCGGAACGATGACAGCAGCAAGAAGAATAGCGGGACAAAGACATATCAGTTGTCGTCGGAACGATGACAGCAGCAAGAAGAATAGCGGGACGAAGACATCTCAGTTATCGTCGGAACGATGACAGCAGCAAGAAGAATAGCGGGACAAAGACATCTCAGTTATCGTCGGAACGATGACAGCAGCAAGAAGAATAGCGGGACAAAGACATCTCAGTTATCGTCGGAACGATGACAGCAGCAAGAAGAATAACGGGACAAAGACATCTCAGTTATCGTCGGAACGATGACAGCAGCAAGAAGAATAGCGGGACAAAGACATCTCAGTTATCGTCGGAACGATGACAGCAGCAAGAAGAATAGCGGGACAAAGACATCTCAGTTATCGTCGGGACGATGACAGCAGCAAGAAGAATAGCGGGACAAAGACATCTCAGTTATCGTCGGGACGATGACAGCAGCAAGAAGAATAGCGGGACAAAGACATCTCAGTTATCGTCGGGACGATGACAGCAGCAAGAAGAATAGCGGGACAAAGACATCTCAGTTATCGTCGGGACGATGACAGCAGCAAGAAGAATAGCGGGACAAAGACATCTCAGTTATCGTCGGGACGATGACAGCAGCAAGAAGAATAGCGGGACAAAGACATCTCAGTTATCGTCGGGACGATGACAGCAGCAAGAAGAATAGCGGGACAAAGACATCTCAGTTATCGTCGGGACGATGACAGCAGCAAGACGAATAGCGGGACAAAGACATCTCAGTTATCGTCGGGACGATGACAGCAGCAAGAAGAATAGCGGGACAAAGACATCTCAGTTATCGTCGGAACGATGACAGCAGCAAGAAGAATAGCGGGACAAAGACATCTCAGTTATCGTCGGAACGATGACAGCAACAAGAAGAATAGCGGGACAAAGACATCTCAGTTATCGTCGGAACGATGACAGCAGCAAGAAGAATAGCGGGACAAAGACATATCAGTTATCGTCGGAACGATGACAGCAGCAAGAAGAATAGCAGGACAAAGACATCTCAGTTATCGTCGGAACGTTGACAGCAGCAAGAAGAATAGCGGGACGATGTAGCTTTTGAAGAAATGCAATTTTTAGAAATATATACCAATGCGCATACAAAGTATGAATTTAAGGTACATAGTTTGCTCGTTTTGTATTATAAAACCGTGTCCTAGAGAATTAATGATATCTGTATATATGTGCTAACATACTGGCCGTTCACATTTGCTTCGATGAACTAAAATGCATTAATTTAATGTGACTACATGTTTAATTAGAATGTTTCCACTTGAAGCACGTGTTCGCACTGCGTTTTGGACGGCAAGGTCGATATTCGTAAATACACGACGGACACACCATACTAAATTAACTTGGTTCATAAAACAAACATTTCGATGGTCAAAATGTTTGAATAGATAACTGTAGCGTACACTACTCAGCGCGATTTACGATAAAGTGCACCTTTAAAAGCCAGTGAAACAAACATGTACTGTTTTAGTTCGAGAAGGACATAACGCCTTACAAGTTGTATCACTTCAGCTATGTCCCTTCAGCAACGGCAGCAGCAGCAGCAGCAGCAGCAGCAGCAGCAGCAGCAGCAGCAGCAGCAGCAGCAGCAGCAGCAGCAGCAGCAGCAGCAGCAGCAGCAGCAGCAACAACAACAACAACAGCAGCAGCAGCAGCAGCAGCAGCAACAGCAGCAGTACACCATACGGCGCAATTGTATTATGTTTCGAGTGTATGATATTACGGATTTGGGAGACCACGTGACATCTGCCATGTGTACAAGCTAACTAGCTGGGAAAGTAACCGCTATACAAGATTCAACACGGCTAAAACTCACAGAGAAAACATACAAGAAATCAAGTCATCGCGCGGGTGTTTTGGCTGTCAAATGCATATGTTACATCGTTCTAGTTCTAGCTAGGTGCAGCTTATGTAAACTGCTTCCCACGGGAGTCCGATGGCGAATTTCCGTGGGTGGAGTAAGCAAAACACGGTCAATGTAAGTATCGTTAAAAAAGACCTTCGGAGATGAACAACAGATGTCCGTGAGCACGTCCGACCGGCTATAGTACGTTTGCTGCTCAGAATGTTGTTGCATCGCGTACACATGTTCATAATGAACGCAAATAAAATTATGCGTATTCATGACTTCTAAACTCGTTATGTTCGCGTGACCGTGACTGGCATGCACGTATGCCCGTAATGATCACGCTTCCGCGTTTATGTACAAATAATGCGTGACTTACGACGACTGTTTCTGTACAGTTGCCAAGACGACAAAATGTACACGCACATATATGCGAAAAGCTCTCAACATTTTACGTTAGCCCACTGTAGAGTAGGGTGGTGCTCCCATGCGCGTGACTGCGCTAGACCCATCTAGCTACACGGCACATCAAGTAAGGATACCGAGATAACACGACAGAGTCGCGTATCGTTGTGAACGTCTCGTTTCAATGTGGTTATAGCACAGGCAAAACATTGTAGTAACAAAATACTTTCACAATTACACAATATAACACTATGGATCCATATACTACTCTATTAAGATTACAACCGTTTGATCGATGTATCGATTGCGGCCGATACATGAGAAAAATATTCAAATAAAGAAATGATAATATTGCCAAAATACACCCAATGATCACTTTGCCCCACCCCATGCAAAGTTACAGGACAAAGGTCCCAAATCGAGTGCTTACAGGGAATTAGTAATCGTTCTTTCATCTCAAAAAGGAAGTTCTTATATAGCGCACTATTCAGTTCTTTGGACTACTCAAATCACTTTACTCTCTGACAGACCTGTTCAATCGAACACCATCTCGACTTTTCTGGGAAGCATTCAGCCGCACTGCAATTAATGCGCGAATACTATACGCACACAAATATCCACCACTGTCTACAGCCAGGCACTCATTCATACAACTATGTGTACAGAACTTGCCCAAGGTTCAACACCGCAGCACAGGATTCGAACGCAGGTTCTTATGAAACATAAACAATTAGATATGCATGACGTATGGCTAGCATACTTGTCGACACAGATAGTGAATTGTGCACACACATTGTTTTCAACATAACCACTGCGAGTTGATACACATGTTACCCCGGTGCGCTTTGCCCCACCCTACTCTACATGCAACACCGATGTTGAAATTCGAACTGTAGCCTCCGGTACCAGCACGCGAACCTTACGTTGTCAACAACGCTTTGGCTGGTAGCCAACAATAATTGGAGATTACGCGAAATCACGCGGCCGATTTCCGCTACGCTGTATAAATAATGGTGATGGTAATTACACCGGCGTCCTAGGGTTGTGCATCTGTCGTACTTATTGCCAATTAACGAAGTTTTCGACGATGATAAATGGTTTCCCCCGTGGGTATTGCGTATTAATGACAGCACTGTCGCCATTGACTGTGTATTACACCCTTGTGGCAGAGGTGGCTTCTTGGAATAACTGGTGACGATGCTGTTGAGCGTCAGTGTGTATTTTACACCGTCGACGGCGTAGCTTTGTAAAAACCTCCGAGAGAAATAGAAACGAAGCTACTTTTTTCAAATAAACTGAACACTCCAGGTGTAGGTCTGAGTAAATTAGGGGAAGGTTCGGTAAGGTGAGCCTACTGGCGTATTAGCCACAACAGTAACTCGCGAAAACTACTCGATATGTTATCATCTGGCGACTAGTGTTTGCTAAGCGAAAGAGCGTGGCGAACTAAGCATGCAAAATTCGCAATGGCAAGAACACATATTTGAGAAATATTGACGTAATAAATAATAAATACTCATATAAATTATTGTTTCGATTAGTTCATTACCCAATCAGCTTGTGTCATACGAAATAATATAAGCGTGTAGGATATGTCCCACGTTGACAAAAACTAGAAGTGGAGTACCTTCTCGATAATATGAACAGCGTCCAAATATACGATGCCTTATACACAGGCATTGTAAATTAACTTTCATGTATAAATAGTTCGAATTGTCAGTTGCATAGTCACGTGGCGTAATTGGCTCCTAAATGTACGTAGATACGTTTCACTAGGTACCAACGTAAGAGACCAGTTTCTCATAAATTAACCGAGGTAGATACTTCAACCTTCACCACTATACCTGTATGTCGTAAAGATATTGGTATATCTAAGAGTCAAGACTCTAACACGTGTGCTTGTGTAAATTTAGGTGTAAAAGCTTGCTCACATTTCCAATACCTAACGTAATATTACAAATTTGGGAAATTATTGTGAATACCTTATCCGACTACATAAATCAGGGGTCGGCAGCCTGCGGCCCGCGGATTAAGATTGAAATTGTCCACAATGCGGCCCGCGGGATTGCATCGGTAGCTGCAACTTCCGTGGAAGAAAGAATTTATGCATCATCCCCCAAGAAAGCCTGAATGCCAAGTAAATAAAAAAGCAGAACACAATGTGCGTCACCTTGAAAACTGTGAACTAACTCTCTAAACCACTGGCAGTTCCAGTGCCTTCTGGCTGAGATGTCTGCGCAGCATCAAAACCTCCTCCACTGCGAAGAGCGCCAGCTGGGTCGATGCGCTATGCTGCGCCGCACATGAGCCCTATGAGTTGAGATGTTGGATTATAGGGTGTACGTGGAGCAAAATGGTACAGAAGTACCAGGGTGTGCAGACCACAAATGGATTTGCGACAATATCTAATGAATTAGATTCTCCAGTTCGTCTGCGCTTCCGAGATCACGTGGTTGCTGTGGGAAACACACATTTAGATGTTGTTGTGTGATGATGATAACACGTCATATTCGTAACTGGTAACAATTTGTAAGTTAAATGTCTATGCATAGTTCTAAACAAGCTTTTATTCAGATTCCAAACATAACATAATATACCAGTTCTCACGAGGATTAGACTAATGATCATCAATATTCAATAATACATATGCGGCCCGCAGACTTAGTCCAGATAATCTGTTTGGCCCTCCAACCGAAAAGTTTGCCGGCCCATGACATAAATCATCCATTGTATAATATAAAAATGCACCCATATTTTAAATTGGGTAAGTAACATAGAATATGTATTCAACCAATCATATTGCGAAGGAGTATAACTTCTGTAAATGCAACACTAATCTTAAATCATATATGTGTACATTTTTATTTACACCCTTCATTACTGCAGAACGAAATTAATTGTTTTTCTGAAAATATTTCGCTACTAAACTCTCGCTGGGAGTTGTGTCGCTTTATGCAATAAACATCGGTTTTACAAAAATTTGCTACACCTGTAATGCAAAGTAAATGAAATCATAAAGCTATTTCCCTATCCGCTGCATAAAGACATGGTAACACATTGAGATTGACAAAATCGATACACCAGTGGAACCAGCAAATCCACTACAACAGCGACAAATCCACAAGGCCTTCGGACAGGTTCTTGGGTTGTACGTTATCGGTAGGTGGCAAAGGCGTAAAACAACCAACTTAAATGCACGTTTAGGTTCCGTGTTACCCAACGGATAATGCTAAATAAAGCCATCACCAGACTACAAAGAATACGCGTGATGATGACTTCTTTAAATTAAATATTACAGAATCCATTACGCCAGGGCTACACAAAACGCTGTGCACTGTTTTATAAAGGTCGTTGCTACTACGGAGAGCCAAATACGCGACACTGGTGCCATCTGGCGAATACAAATAATGTTAATTCAGTTTCGATGTTTTTTGTGAAAGGGGCGCATACTCGAGTTTTGGTCTAGCATTGGGGGCGTGAATCAGTAAGTCAGCCGCCGGGGACTGTATGATTTCATTATAATCTCTTATTTTGGAAATAAGTTTTGAGTAAACCACAGGCGTGATATGTACTGTAGTAGCAAATGGTTAGATCGGGGGATTTAACCTTGGGGTACGTACCCCCGCGGGATAAATTTATTTCATTTTCAGGGGGTGGTAAAAACACTTTTTAAAGCATGGGTATTTCAGTAAATAAAGCATCACAACTACGCTCCTGTTAATGTAGTACGCTAAATTCAAATTAAACCATGTAGGCTCGTCCCTGGCGAGGAACAAGCGAGACAGATATCATTTTATACACACACCCGTGAAAACTGAATATCTGACACGAGCGAGGTCGCTTTTGGACCAGGCCGTTTTAGTTACAGACTTGTGTGGAAATCCCTCGGTGCTTCGGCCTTCAATTGAATGAATCCGCATATGTATATAACAGAGGACTGTATATTTATTTTCTTAACAGTGTCACTACCCACCAGAAGGGTCAGTGAATGTGAAGAGATTCGGCCCAATTTCAGTGCTCTTTTCTTCCACACGGAGGATCGGTGGTTATCAAGTAGACAGCATGTTATCAAGTAGACAGCATGTTATCATGTGTTCGAATTGAGAGAAAACATAATCACGTTGATGGAAGTGCGAGAACCGCTACATGTCAAAATGGCAATTGATGATGTCAAACAAAGAGGCCAAACAATTATTATTAAGCTCAGCTATATTAAACGTTTTTTGGAGGTATCAGTCAGCTGCACCTTTTATAAGACAGGAATATGGCGACTGTTCTCATAGTTCAAGGAAAGGATGCCAGTTCCCTACGCGAATCCAGTTTCACCAACATGAAGTCTCCATATTCTCCAGATTGTCAACGCCACTTGAAAGAAACGAACAGTAGTGTCCTTCGTGCTGACGATATCGCACTGCGCATAATTGCCGTGGAAGAAGCCGTCTATAGATATTTTCCGGAACATTGTGAGACGAATACATGGGTAGTGATACTTTTTTCCGTAAACGAAAGAGTCATTTAAGACGAATTCCTTCCTGGTTATATTAATTTAACCCTTTTAGGTGCGTAGACTCACGTTGTTGGCTTTTGTTTCCCTTTAAATAATTTATATACTCTGCAGATGTCAACATCAATTAACCTGATTCGTAATTGAATCTGTTTGTCACCTACGACGATGGTGTCAAGTTCATCCTTTTCTACACCGTCGTTATAATGAGAGAATGTGAAGTTCACGTCAATCGATAGGCCGTAATCGTGATAGTGTAGAATTGTCAACTAATATTCGTATTGTTATGCTATTGGCGTGAGGGTAGACTTTATTGTGTCTGCGTCTACTCCATGCCACGTCTATGACAAAGGAGCCGTTTTCCCGAAGTTTTTGTCGCGCGCGCGTTGTTCCTGCAATTGTTACGTTACCTTTAACGTATTACGCGCACATTACGTTTTAAGTCCAGAACCGATAATGAACGAACTTATTTACCCCATAAAGGTATCTTGACATACATGGGGTATTTTGAAAAAGATATAGGTATTACATCTTACTCTAGTAAGTATATTATAGGGGGTTGTTGATTAATCCGTGAACATTTGACGCTCGAGGTTCAAGCCGTCTAAGAGGGAAACTTTAAGATACACATGTTAGGTCGATTACAGTTAGATACAGTGTAGAAGCAGTGTTAGTCTGAAACTGTCTCACAAACAATGCAACGAACAGTTTTGAGTCACGGGTAAAAGTAATGATTATCCGCTCGATGGCGCCACCGTAATCCCTAGTCTCCATCTCGTCGACGATGACCGTCTCTCCAAGCTCCGATCTATTCTGCCTGTAAAGCTATTCTGGTTCAAAACCAGAATTGTTCATGACATGACATTCCGTAGGAAATAAAGTAATACTATAATATACTTGTGTTCTGTCACACGCGTATACAATTACTGTTTAAAAGGTGTTTCTTACCCGAAAACCATAACAACCGTTCAGTAGTCTTGTACGACACAGTTCTCCATAGATCATATCGCTTGAACAGGACGTCCTGCAATATCCCCAGGGAACGTCTCAGGGACATTGTATCGATATGTTGATATGTTCCACCTGTTGGATAGTTACTTGTTCTGGACGAGCGTGTCTTTTGATATATTTCTTGACCTATTACCGTGGGACATGTTTTTCTTGGGAGACGGCGTCTGAGTAAAATTGATAAGGCGACATTAACCAGGAGTTTTGTTTGATGTAGCTTATTCTCATTCAGACCCATGTTTCTCCGTTAGTGTTCAACCCTCTACGGGCTCCGGTCTGGCGGCCGGGTCAAAGACAGTCGCATGGTTACTCAGGTGGCTCCATACCACGCACGCACACCCATGCAAACACACGTACACGCACGCACGCACACACACAAACATGCACACACGCACACACAAATACACACACGCACGCACGCACGCACGCACGCACGCACACGCACGCACACGCGCACACGCACGCACGCATACACACACACACACATGCACACACACACGCTCACACATACGCACGCACGCACGTACGAGCACACACACACGCACACGCACGCTATATACAACACGTACGTACGGCTTCAGTTGACCCATCCCATAAGGCGTACATCAAGGGAAGTACGCTGTTGATTTGTCAGCCCGTCTGTCACACAATATAAACAGCTAATTAAGCACAAAACGGTTGTCATACAATTACGAATTCGCACAAGCTGCTCACACCGTATATTAAATATTAATAGACATAACCGTCGCCTCGCTGTCCATCGCTAATGCGGCAATCGGCTCCTGCGGCGTCAAGTGAGTTCTTTTGCAAATGCAACTGCTCGCAGAAATATACGCTCCACAGTGAAACGCGGGTTATTTTCAGACAACGCTATTGTTCGACTGCGGATGGTAAAGTAGAATTCACTGCTGTGGTACGGTAGATCAGGATAAGGATTGTTCCCTTTCAGCCACGCGCACTTCCGCCGATCAATCAGAGTATGTTGTAAATTGGAAGTGACCGGTTCCTGGGTAGCCAACGTCGCTTTAAAATACATGTGGATCCATCGACCTCTGTCATATTCGACGCAACGCACTCTTGGTTTGCGTATTCGCGTATATGTTTGTCTGTGCGGGAATGGTTCAGTCGTGCTACAATCAATACGCTAAATGTGCTCTTTATACAATCAAATCACCGGATTTATTTTCCTTCTGCCTGTTCCGCTATCCTACGAATAATCCCGACGTTGATCCCTGCAAATCCGCTGGCACTATTTGCTTACATATATATTTCTTTGTGTACTTAGATCTTTACTGAAGACACACCGGCGGCTAAGCAAGTGTTTCCTAGCCGATTTACATAGATGCAAAGGTGCATATGACCAAAAATAGATAAGCGAGCGAAAAATGAACAACTCGGAACACGTCCAAAACATGAAATTCTACGGTCACTAGCACCCTCGTGGCTCGTCCTGTCCCGACGATTTTGGTATCATTTGAAAGCATGCACTTTTTGTTATTCTGGCGTCTTTTATATTTCCCGGTAACAGATTATAGAACACCTATAAACGGACCTGCGCACTTCACCATTTCTTGGTTTCATGTTATAAGCTCCATCCACTTTTTAACCGCAAAGAAACTGATGTGCTTTGATCGCAGCAAAGCCGATATATATATATATATATATATCTACGTCGGCGTGATGTCACAATAACGTACGCCAACCAACGAGTCAAAATTCGTTGCGTTGGTTGGTTGATATACGTGATTGTGACGTCACGCCTACTTCGTGTATCAGTTTAGCAGCCGTTTGAAAGTGGGTGGAGCTTATACCATGAAATCAGATAGTGGTGCCTCCATCGGTAGATTGGTGAACTGTGTCGACGAAACAACATCGTTCGTAGTGTCTAAGACAACGAAACCGGCACCGTTGTATGTCCGTTTACAGTTTATTTTAGGAATGACTATCAGGAAACCATTGATATATATTTGAATAGCAGAAATCGTAAGCTTTCAAACGATATCAAGCTTGTTTGGATCGGACGAACCGTAATGATACAAGCAGTCGTTCACATGGTTGAAAAAGTATTTACCTCCTTCCTTTAAAATTATTTAATTTAAAAACCGATTGTTTGGTACATTTAGTACGTGTGTAATATACAGGCATATATGCATTTTTTGTGTAGTGACGATTCGCTAATTGCACTAGGGACTTTCATTTGTTTATATAAGTTAAATCATGGTTGTATTTCATAGGGTGGCTCTTACGACAGCGACTATAATTAGTCTTAGTAGGAGTCTCCCGTCCCTCACATGACATAATTCTTTATTTCCCTGTCATATATTACATACTTACTACTTTGGTTTTGTTCTACCCATGTCAATTCTATTGCAATCTATTGTATGGTATTTTGTTTTTTTTATAACGATTATTTTGTTGTTTTATGTATTTGGAACAAATAAACATTTCCTGTTCCTGTTCCTGTTCCTGTTCCTGTTCCTGTTCTTGTTCCTGTCCGCCAATCGTCCGACGATCACATTGGTAATTTCATCTTAGTCACCTCGATATAACAGCCACTTCGCAAATACGGTCAATTGACCGTCACTCTAATCCCGTTAATACGGTCACTTCGCTATTCGGGTCACGTTGACCCATTATAGATGAAGCCTTTGATTGTGAGGGTCCACTGTATTTCAGCATATGCACTTGTTGACACGCTTCTACGGCGATTTAATGGAGCGTTATTTTGGACAAGAAAGTAGTGCTTACATTTGACCAAGGCACTTACCCCTGGGTCGTTCTGGCCGCCCGAGGACAGCTTCAATGTAGTCGTGTGCATGATGGCGCCGCGTCGGCCTCGAGGGTAGTACCGGGAACCAGCGTTGGACCAACCGTCCCAGGACACACTCGCCCCGCCTGGCATTCAAAGTGGACACTCTCGTGGTCAAGCGTTCTCCTCTTCGTTTCTGTGTACTCCGGAGTTAGGTTGATACCGATAGTCGGCAGTATCGGTATTACTCTCTCTCGATCCGAGTTTCCCTGTGCGTTCCGTCACTGGCTTGCACTGCCATCTCCACCACCAGTCTGTAATCCCGCGCCTCCTCTAGTATTACAAATCCTTCTCAAACCTAACAAATATCTCACCACAATATATGACCAAGTTATACCGTCGTGCGTGTCTGTGTATCAAATAGTAGACTTCCCGCGTCTAGCGACGATACTACAGCACGGACCTTCGCCGTTGTCCAAGCACACCTGTCGTTCGTACACACGCCGGGTTAGTATGCCACCACGGATTCACCGAGATACCCAGGTCACGTGGCGTGTTGCTAGCGGCCAGGTTGTCAATAACGCAAATGGTTTTTGTTTTGATCTATGCCGACCACTGCCCGCAGCAAGGTAAGCTACAGCGCACGCACGAGTGCACGCGTGTCGTCACACGCACACGTCGCAGGTGCAGGTGTCAGCTATGTCAGTGATGACCTTCATCCTTGATCATAATAACACATCATTAAATGTAACTCCATCAAAATATCTGACGTCATGATTCCAAACGTTATCAGACTTCCAAAATGCCGAACATATTTGGTCAAAATATCACCTCCTTACGTTTCGCGCAAAGTGTAGTGTTGTGCCTTCCCACATGTTCACCTAAGTTTCTCCATCTAAAAGTACCTTTACGGCCTTACCCCATAAAGTACAATCTCACAAAATGATGTTTTACAAAGTACTATTCTACTATTGCATATATATAACTCCATCATTATTTTTTGGTTGGAATTGAAAATTATAATATATATATATACATATATATAATATATATAACAATATATATACATAATATATTTTGTAATATATAAGTATAGATATACATGTATATTATATATGTTTGTGTAATGTATATATATATATATATATATATATATATATATATAAATATAAATATATATATATATCAATCATTGTTGCTACTCCGCCAACCGTCGACGACGATAAGACATTTATGGTACGTACCACGCGTTCCACAAATGTAACAACTTATTATTCCACGCGACTGCCACCTTTTTGAAATGTCAGTTGGACGCGATGGCCGATCAAAATATCTATAAAATTAGGTCCGTGATATTGATACACGTCCGTTAATGAGGTCGTAAGTGCACTCAGGTTATCAAAAAGTGCACATTGTATGTGTAAAAGCGAGTGTAATAAACTACAAGACTCCGCCTTAGTTTTGTTATTCTGTCATATTAAAGTCAGCACTTACTAAATCGAAAGCTACCAAAAACGTTATGAAACTATAAAAAGACTGGTTGCGATCGAAAACGGACCCAAATGGAAAATAAACCAGACGATATCAAATTCATCAGTCAAGTACTCTATTTCACGTGTGCGCGTGTATCTACTGCGAGGCGTATCCTCGCGTAACCCACGTTAGTCTAGGCTCAATTTCGGCCGCTCGCGCAAGGCTTATTTACGCACATTTACAACAAAGCCTACTTGATGACATTGATTGATTCCAGGAACCTTGTGGACAGTGCGACAGGCGTCCTTGTTGTGTGTCAGTATGTCTGTCGCACTGACCTATTATTCTGTTCAATTATCAACACCGCAACTGTAGTTGATTAGCTGCTAATGACAGAGTCATTGATATTGATCTAGGTTAGTGGGGCGCGGTGTTACAGTGGTGGTGGCTGCACTATCAATACAAAGGAATACGTGATCGAATCCGCTTTTTGATGTCCCGAAGCTTGGGTAATTTCTGACCGACCGACCGACCGACCGACCGACCGACCGACCGACCGACCGACCGACCGACCGACCGACCGACCGACCGACCGACCGACCGACCGACCGACCGACCGACCGACCGACCGACCGACCGACCGACCGACCGACGTTTAACGTTAATCGTAGAAACAAATCAAGAATATATAGATTATTGTAGAAACTCTATTGTAGAATAACCAGAGATGGTGTCGTCTTTTGTCTCGGATGCTTTCATTGATGCAGCCAAAGACGCTGGTTCGCCGTGTGAAGTCTAACCGAGATATCCCGCATCAAGTGGTTGTAGCTATCACTCCAGGAACAAAACGGACGCATAGGCAACTGGATAGCTCAACATAAAAAGCGTGCAAAAGTAAAAACTAGCTCACTTGTCATTGCACCAGAGGTAACACTTATCGCTTCTACCATACAGCCACCAGCATTACCCGCTTCGACGCACACATGAAATCATTCTTCCCAAGAATCGTCAGATCGTGAAACAACGCACACAGCAGTTGGTTAGCCAACAATCAGTTGACATTTTTATTCTACTCTAACGGCACATGTTATTGTGCTGTTACAGTAGAATAACTGCTACCTTACTAAGGGCGCACTAACTCTAATAACCTGGTATACCACACAAATGAGGCATGTTCCATAGATCGTAACAATCGCTGCTATGCACCAGTTTTCCCAGCTCGACATAATTGATATCTACAATTGGCTAACACGCATACGTGAGCGGCATATAGGAAAAGAGATACCACGATGTCGTCAAAATGAAGGGGAGGACCCGAACGCTATACATATCATAAACACTTTGATATACACGTGACCTGACACAGCCAAGTGGCTATTAAGTAGCATTATGGTGAAATTGAGTTTTGTATGTTTTTTTGAATCCACAGATCAGGATCTTCAAAATAATACTTAATTTGTTGAAATGTCTTTAGTAATTTTCTATGTTCTGCTAAAATTAAAGAAACTTAAAAGAGACGTTTTGAGAAACGAGATCATTTTGAATTATGTTGTACATTAATACGTCGGTTCGTAAATACATGAATGATGGGACGCGACAGAGACAACTATTTCGGCTTGCGTGCAAAATAGGCCTGTGCCACTTAGTATACCCGGTTCGCTGTGGAGGGACTCACACGTATATGTCTGTCTGCAGTCGCGGGGGGGGGGGGCAGGTGGTCTCTTCTATCGTCAGTAAAAAGAGTCCATCCAAACTGTTTTCGGCTAAACCTTCAGCAGCCTTGATTCATATGTTTGCCCGTGAGCAGACGTAGGGTCGGATACACGAACCCCAGGATTCACCTATGGAACGTTTACGTGTATAGTTTTAGCCGCGAGGGAACGCCGTATAAGTAATTGACCAGCTCAGGAGGTTCCGCGTGAAACACAGCCGACTAACTGGGTCTCCCCCGCACGTGATAAGGCTACGCGAGAGTTAATTTACTCACGGGTGTTGATCGATATCATGAATATCACATTAACCAGGGATATCGTGCCATCAAGGAGAAAAAGTCAAGGTAACTGGGACCAGATTGAGATAAAAAGAACGGATACAGAGAATGGATAACGAAAGATCAACTATGATAGCATGGACAAGAAAATACGGCGGTATAAGCCTAAGAGGAAGCCAGATATTACGATTGAAAGATGGTGCTAAGAGATAACTCGAAAGGTCGGGTTGAAGACCCGAGAGAGAGAGAGAATGACACGTGATCGTGATCGGCGATGACGACCCGTTGAGAGGAGGAATATCAACTGTGGTGACTGTCGTCATGTGACGAGTCAAGGAGAAGAGAAAACGCGTCATCATGAACAACTATTATGACTCTGCGGACCACCTGTAAGCGCAGAACTACCTCAGACCCTTCAAACGATTACAGGATGCAAACGTAACGACTATAGTTGAAATAAAAAGCAACGAGCGTCAGCGAATATAAATCTAGACCAACTAAACACCACCGTATATACACAGACACGGACCATAACAGTCTCGACACTCATTTAAATACAAACGACAACGACAACGACAAACGACAAAAGACCAACTAAGCCAATGATTAGGAGATAAGACTAAGCAACGACTATACAAATACAAACGAAGATCAACTGAGATCAACGAAATCCAACTAAAATCATCGACGAACAACGAAAATCATCGAATACAGTAGCACACAATCGAATGCCACTGGCAGTCGCCGACAAACGACAACCATTGGATGCACACGACGACCAAACGTATTAACGGTGGCAACAGAAAGAACAACAAACTAAGCGCTGCCTCAGGACACGGTTTTGATATTCCCGTCACCGAGTAATGGATTATCCACAGAGCGGGCCGGATCAGAAGACGTGATCAGAGAGAGACCGCCCTGAAACAACGGAATCGTCTCAAACGTCAACACATTGACGGCGGACACGCGATCGTTAAACGGCGCAGTGGCGTTATAAAGTCACGCACGAATAATCAGGTAATTAGTCGCTACTTCGACACCGCATCGCCGCTGCAGAGCTGAGCCGCCTCGCGCTGCAGCCTCCCTCGGCTGAGGCTCATTGGTAGGCGCCTCAACGCCGGGCTCGACAAGGGACGCCGTGGGACCAGCAGCACGCCTACACTCGCCCACAGGCAGCGCAGTTAACACGCTCTTATGTTCGTGTTCAAGTCGTAATATCTGTACGGTGTTTCTCCAATTTGCTTGTCGCTTGATATGTGTTTTAATTCATGTAAGTTAACCGCCCGTAAAATAACAAACCAAAGACATCAGTTATCACCAGTAGGTATCGTTGATTCATTTATAGTAGTGCCCTCTCGAGAGTTGGTTGGTTACCATTCATATTTTTCATTGTTTCCATTTTATATTCTGACAGGAAGAAAAGTATATTGTGTACGAGTAAGTAAATAACTTAAATTACCTACCGTTGTGTCTTAATTGGGGCTGTTGGGGCCAGTGGCACAAGGGAGCGAATCAACACAGAAAGGTGCGAGTGGACCTCGGCCACTGGGAGGAGATACATCTTTACTGCCAGACTCACCCTCGTGTTCGCATAATAGTAGTACATTCAAGGAACAGTTTTATAAACAATAAACAGGAATAACAAAACCAAAACAACGACGACGACTTATAAACCAATCGAATCGCTTATTCATATGTTCGTATTCTGGTCGTCCGTTAACTTTCGAAACACGTACATTCCGGACACGTTTCTGGCACGGTCCGGACACGGTCCCGTTGATCCGGAATCAATTTTAATCTATCTGGATCGAATCGCATTTGGCAGGACCTATCATTCCGTGGACGTTAATTAGTAAACTAATAAACACAGTCGATAATCGATAGTCCTTTTGGTTGCGCCGGTATTTAATGAGAGAGCGCGTGTCCGCTGGCTTTGGGATGCTACGCGCAGCGGCCGATACAGAATAAACCGGTGGACGGTGGATCCCTACACAAGAAAGGGCGCTAATGCCTCTTTATATAGCCGTAACTGCTGCGGATCAAGTGAACGAACAGTGCCACCGTTCGTTGAGTCACGTCCGCACAATTTGTGTATTCACGTCGTGTAGTTGGCCAGGGTCTACCAATCGATCAGAGCGATGGGCAAGTCATTGATGATTTCCAGAAGGTTGTTACTTCGTTTGTATGCCGCAATTAGCTCAATCACTTCCACATACAGACCCATGCATGATGGCTCACTCACGCACACGCACGCATATGCACAACATGCATGCACACATCCACGTATACACGCCAGCACACACTATTCTGCATATCACGTATAAGGGTTTACAATGTTTGACACAATACGTGACGGGCTATAGTTACGTCACACTGTCTGTACGTTTAGCAGGTCGTCCAATACAGATGATCGTCTAAAACAGAGGTCACCCAAGGCAGGGTCTACGGTATATCCATATACAATTGCTGCGCTTCCCGGGCATGGATTAACATGTCATTTTACGCAACATCATTCAGAAAGGTTCACTTGAATTGATCAACACTAATTACGTCCTATTGTTGCAACAATCAACCGATACTGGAATCCACCCACCCGAGCAGAAATCGTGACGCGCTCAAAATACGCGACCAGCTCTCCGCTAAAAGCTTCTTGGAAAACGTTGTCGTTCGTAATCTCGTGTAATCACGGCGAACAATACAGTTTGCGAGATGCATCACCGGACACGTCAATACCAGCGCCAACGACCCTGGGCTTCTGTTCTTTGTGTTCATAACCGTGTCGATGCCAGGTCATCCGGTATTAAGGTCAGTGCGAAACGGAAGCACATGAAACGGTGCGCATTCGCTCTTTCGCTGCTAATTGTGAGCAACATTACTTATTAATTTTCGTAGAAAAACACATTTAAGCTGAAGCTATGACATTGTGTTAGCTTTAGCTTTTAGGGTCGCGGTGTCTTAACACTAAACTATATGTAAACAGTTAGCAAAATAGTTAATATTCCTTTAATTTAACTTATATGCCAGAACGTACATTTAGCGACTTCATGTTGATAGCGATAACGCATTCGCTATAAAACGGCGACAGAAATTGTTGTTAGGATGAATTTCGGGATGTGTCACTGTATTTTCACGAATACAACCTATTTTTTACTTATCAATGCAACAATTTCAGAACATGGCTCTCGACTGAATGCCTGCATATTGCGAATATGCACGCTTTTGGGAGAACCCATGCCGTTAACACAATTAGAGATTATCACAAGCACGCACGCACGCCGAATTTAATGAGTAAGCATTCCATTTCTAGGACTATGATATTTATTGCCGCTAGGGAATAATCAACGTAATGATTGTATGAAACTATCACGTGACCTATTTCTGGAGATTACTGGACCATGGCCCCTTTGGCAGTTATTTGTTAGTCGTCCTGTATTTGTATTTAAATGGTGCGCCATCATATGTTAACATGAAAACCTAGCATGTGATTACACGGTGTCCGTCTTTGATACTCCACTCTATGCCAGCTACTACCACTACTACTACTACTGCTACTGCTACTGCTGCTGCTGCTGCTGCTGCTGCTGCTGCTACTGCTACTGCTGCTGCTACTGCTACGGTTACGGTTACGGTTACGGTTACGGCTACTGCTGCTGCTGCTGCTGCTACTGCTGCTGCTGCTGCTGCTGCTACTGCTACTGCTACTGCTACTGCTACTGCTACTGCTACTGCTACTGCTAATGCTAATGCTAATGCTAATGCTGCTACTGCTGCTACTGCTACTGCTACTGCTACTGCTACTGCTACTGCTACTGCTACTGCTACTGCTACTGCTACTGCTGCTGCTGCTACTGTTACTGCTACTGCTACTGCTACTGCTACTGCTACTCTACGGTTACGGTTACGGTTACGGTTACGGTTACGGCTACTGCTGCTGCTGCTGCTGCTGCTGCTGCTGCTGCTGCTGCTGCTGCTGCTGCTGCTGCTGCTGCTACTACTGCTACTGCTGCTGCTGCTGCTGCTACTGCTACTGCTACTGCTACTGCTGCTGCTGCTGCTACTGCTACTGCTACCGCTACCGCTACCGCTACTACCACTACTACCACTACCACTACCACTACCACTACCACCACTACCACTACCACTACTACCACTACCACTACCACTACTCTCACTACTACCACTACCACTACCACTACTACCACTACCACTACCACTACCACTACTACTACTACCACTACTACCACTACCACTACCACTACCACCACTACCACTACCACTACCACTACTACCACTACCACTACCACTACCACTACTACCACTACTACCACTACCACTACCACTACCACCACTACCACTACCACTACTACCACTACCACTACTACCACTACCACTACCACTACTACCACTACCACTACCACTACCACTACTACCACTACTACCACTACTACCACTACCACTACCACTACTACCACTACCACTACCACTACCATGCACTTCCACCACCACCACCACCACCACCACCACCGCCGCCACCGCCACCGCCACCGCCACCGCCACCGCCACCGCCACCGCTACCGCTACCGCTACCGCTACCACTACCACTACCACTACTACTACTACTACTACTATTGTGTTATTACTGCATTTGAGATGATCTATAAATATCGATATATTACACTTCCCGAAGCCGATGCCACCCCACGTAAATAAACAATGTCATTGTATCGACCTGTGCGCAACTTCGCCAACTTCGTATTCGCCCGTCACAACGCAATACCGCCAACGTGAGCTCGATCTCAGCATCTCACGAATTGTGACTGGACAATAAACGACTTTTAAGCGAGACACTACATCAATGCTCGGACCGGATATTGATCTCCTGTAAGGCCTGTTGTCGTATGGGACCGACACCGATATGCTGACATCATCCCTGTGGCCATCAGGATGCATTTTTTAAAGTCGAAAAAAAAAAAAAAATTATATGTTTTTATTTATCTAGACGAGCTCAGTGGAGAGGTTGGCGTAAAAGAAAGTTTTAAGAAAGAAGCTGGTTATGAGTCAATAAAGTGGACCGGACGTGTGGAGAGAATGGGGGTAGATCGGTTGGCGAAGAAAGCAGATACCCGGAGAGTGGAGGGGAAAGGAGGCGAGGAAGACCTGGACTGCGATGGGAGGACTGTGTAAAGAGAGACTTGGAAGGATTGGGATACGAGTGGGGAATGCAGGGGAAACAAAAACAAATAAAAATAGAATAAAAATTGAGGATCAAAATCGAGGCGAACTTGGCGTCGGACAAACGGGGAAACAATAAGAGAACAACAACGTTTGTTTTCTGTTTCACGAATGCGAGGCTTCTGTGTTGCTTTCCCCCAGCGACACACGACAATACACGAGCTCGCGGAGTTTGGCAGAGACACGCGGCCCGGAGTGACGGAAGCTAAACGATGTTGCACAGACTGATGCATGAGCACGGCTCGCGTTGTAGAACTCACCCACTTCATCTTCTCACCCACTTCATCTTCTCACCGCAACGGCCACATCGTGGCGGCGTAGCATACGCAATGTGGCACGGTTATTACAGAATGCAGATAGCAAAAAGACCATGTTTATTTATTTATCACGCCGAATAATTTTAGCGGTTTCAAAAATTGTGAACTATATTCTGTATCGCCGTAGCTGGTTGTAAAGGTAAGTTCTTATAAAGCGCAGTATCCAATTCCTTGGACTGGGAAAAGCATTTTACACTTTACTCCCTGTTCAAACGAATACCACCTCGACTTCTCTGGAAAGCATTCAGCCACGCTATCGTTAATGCGCGAAGACTGTCATTCGGGTAAACACAGAGCTAGTGGGCAAACCTTGGGGATTGTTATAAAACTATATTTAATGCCAGAGTTTTCGGGTGCAGCCACGAAAGTCAAAGGTGTCCTCGAAACCATGTAAATGTGGGGAGGGGTCAGAAACTTAATTAAGTGGTCGTTTGCATTGTTTTCAAAGATCGCTTGCACGCGATGACCCCGTCATAATGTCAACAAGTTTAGTTCCTACATATTCGAACGCATGTGTTGACGCAAACAAAACTACATTGCGGTTTCGCATAGAACATACTGCACGCGTTCGTAACAACGGTGTTTATTACACACGGACTGTAGGTGAACACAAGACCGCTTTGCTTTCCCGAAGAACGTCTGACTTTATGCATTCCTACTCAACGTCGGCAGTCAGCATCGTCGATACTTCATTGCAAAGAGTAACTTCTCACACGAGTTCGTGTTATTTTCACATACTTCGGACGCGTGACCTACATTCGTCTTTTCATTGCACGTGTTGTGCTCGCCCGCCAGAGAGCCTAGTCTCGTCCAGCGGGGGTCGGTTTCATGAAGCGTACTTAAACTACGTGGTTACTTAGCGCTACGCAAGTGCGTAAACTCGAATTCTTGCGTAGATAAGTAGTTTCGTAAAACAAAGCAAAAACCGGTCCCACGTGGTGCGTAGGACCTAATTCTTAACTAAGTACGCGCGTAAAGCTGTCACGTGGTTAGATTAGCGTCATGATACGGGTAACCCCCGGGATTGCCCTTCCTACTTTCCCGCTAGCAACATGGTAACAGCACACGACGCTGCCGGTTCCGGAAAAAAGAGAGAAAGAAAAGTAGAATTTCAGTGATAAGGATTTAAGCTGTTTGCTCGAAGAATGTGCAGAATGTGCAGTTCTGCAAAGCAAATTGTGCAACAGCGTAACACATTTGCGTAAAAAACAAATTTGAGAAGCCATTTGCCTGAAGGTGAATTCCCGTGGCAAGAAATGGGATATGAAAAGCGCCCGTCTACGTATCATCTCCGCTCGTCGCTACCCCAAAACAGGAGATGACAAGAAGGAGAAGGAGCCGTGGTTTGTCATCCTGGTGCTCGACATACTTGGAGTCGACACGGCTCTCGTCATAGGCATCGCGGGTAAGTAGGCCTAGGATAGGATCGTTGTTCAATGCGAATGTCGCACATTATTGCCGTTGCGTTGGTCAGCTGGTGGTTGCTTATGCTTTACTATGTATGTGTGTGACTAGTCTATGTTACTGATATGCATAAATTATATAAAAATATATGTGTACCTGTGTCTAAATCATTGTTGAACTTCCAAGTGTATACAATTGCGTTAAAGTTATCAAAACGGAAACATTCTAAAACAATCCGAACACAGATCAACACAACATTATTCATTAATGTGCCTATCATGTTTAGTAAACGTTCAATACATGAATTACTAATTCAAATAAGTTTTCATCCGTACTCAAACAGAACTGTGTTCTTATCCAAAATCACAATTGAACAGCCTGGTTCACAGCTTGACGAATGACACATTTACAACAGCTCCTATCTCAGTTGCACACACAGGGTTTTACAACCCTTGATTAGGATTCCCGTCCATATATCAAGTATCTGACATTATGAAAGACAACATACTGCTGAGCCTAAGCTAATTAGTTTTCATCTTGTAATTGTGTATTAAGAACTGAATGTTTCGTGGCCATACAGCTACTGGCTAGCATGCTGTTGTCAATATCTATGAATCTAAGCCAAATATTCCTGATATCCTCAAGGAGGATACGCCAAACAACACTTTTTAAACGACTGATATAAGAAACAATTGTATATTAGTAATACTAACACCAACAAACTTGTACAGCGAGTATATCGTCAGGAATCTGAGCCCAGAGGCGCAGCGTACAAGAATCGTTAGACAATCTCGTAAACAGGGACGAGCTAAAGCCATCAATAGAGCAGGGGACCGCCGACGATTTAGGGTGTTAATGCAGTTTCAAACAAATAAGTCATGATTTTTTACGGAAGATAGCACTAGTTTCAGATTATTAAGCTATCCATGTTTCATATGTGAACATAAAGTAGTTTTTCGTGTTTGTTATAAAGGTGGAGTGGATTCAGCGGACACTGAACCGCTTGGTCAGAGAGGGGCCTTGGCTCTGGGGAAGCGCGCTCTGAACACGGGCATGCGCGTTGCAGAAGACGTCGCATCCGGTCAGAATATCAAACAGGCGGTCAAACGACGCGCGACAGAAGCGGGTGCCGATCACCTGGACAGTCTACTGAAAATACCGGAGCGGCGACAGGAGGCACGCGAGACCGCAAGGTACCCGCTGGTCCTAAAGTAACTACGGGCCATATATTGGTGAAATATGATCGTATCTTCATAACATTTCAGGATTCTATTAGAAGGGTGAATCAGTTAATTTACACATTTGTTGCTATGGCAACAGCGATT
Source organism: Escarpia spicata (assembly GCA_963995525.1). Classification (NCBI taxonomy): domain Eukaryota; kingdom Metazoa; phylum Annelida; class Polychaeta; order Sabellida; family Siboglinidae; genus Escarpia; species Escarpia spicata. The sequence goes on from OZ023212.1 coordinate 14,941,034, forward strand.
TATTTGCCTGTGGACGTATGCCCCAACTGGAAATAATTATTTAGAGTAATTGATAGCAATAGCAGTCCAACACTAACGAGGGTGTCGTGACGACACATCAAGGATTCGGAAAGGTAACTTCATACTTCCAATTGTCTACAGAGCTGTCTGTCTGTAGAGCGTGCTAAATGCGAGGATAAACAAACCTCACACGTAACAAAACGTAACAAATCAATCGGTTTACCTTCGGTTTCACTTGTTTCACGCTCTGCACGTTGGTGTTCGCATACATCCTGCAGGCTCGGTGTTGACAACGGCTTCACCGACGAACCGCGGCGCTAACGCTGATGCGCAAACTAAATCCGAGATGTAGGCGCTCAGATGCCTATGTCAGCGTCGATCGCAATAACACAGCTCCGATATCGGCCGAGCAGTCATTTGTCACAGCCGAGAAAATAATATCGATGCCGAGGGCAGTGTGAACGCGCTATATACCTGGTTGGGGCGGCCCCGGGTCGGGCGATACCATCAGCCGAACCAGCTCGTCCAGAGCTCCACGGCAGAAGGTTCCACGGCGCGTGTCGTGTAGACCCCAAGAGTCCCGCGCGAATACTTGAGGGTATCGATCAACGCTTCACAGTTTTGTAATTAGTTGTATCGACACGTTGATTGCAAATGCATTTGTGCACGCAATCGGCGAGTAGTGAGTTGACGTAGATACCTACTCGCCATGTTCATTTATTTATTAAGTCGCAATTGCGCGTCCGTGGACAGCATCTATAATCGTTTGGTGCAACAGATAGTCCGCGGTTTATCCGTGAAGCGAACGCAGGGCTGGCATATAGTGATCTGATATATCACGATGTGTTCTAAGTCTACATATCTGCCCAACACAACCAGCGTACAACACCTTCACACGCAATCGTTTGCCATGTGCGGTAAACACTAAACACCCAAAGCCGTCAATGGACTTGGCATACGCGACTAATAGCCACAGACGGGTGGTTAGTTCTGAAAGTGATAGGTATACATATACACTGGGCGCTAGCTATGACAGCTTGCACGAGGTGCTTCGCCCAAGCAGCTGGCGTAACCACTCGTGAAGACAGCTGTTCAGACTACTCCACCTGTGTGAGAATGCTTCAAGGTCCGAGGTAACTTGCTACAAGCGATATACACAGCGTTGCTCGCACAGAAACCGTCAGTTGCAACACAGTGCGTTACATCTATCTCACGCGGCGGTCTGTACGACACCGATTACGATATGCCATAGATGCAGTTATTAACTCGCAGTATATCGCGTGCGTTTCGGTCGGCTGAGGTTTTCACGTTGTCGTACAAGAGACCACGCTCTTGTCTCGCGAACACTCCAGCAGGTATTATTGCTGTTTCACATTCAATATCTTATGTTATATTTAACCACAGCATATACCGCAGGGTATATCTTTCTGGTGCTCCAAACATGTATACCCGCTACAAAAACAACTGTCGAACACAGACTTGTGCAGCATCGCACAACATCTGCGCCTCTGTTAGGCGGTCAGTACGCACTGTAGTGGACAGCACGATGCTAACTCTTCGAGTATATAAGCGAGCGTAATTATACAAACAGTGGTCGAAATCTAGGCACTTCCAAATCTGGTCTTCCTGTCTTGCGCGACCAATTTGCTCGCGTACATTATTCATGTTATCGAGCAGGAATTGCTGGAACGGAAATTGAATTCGTTCGTCTCACGCCTCCGTTCCTACTGGGCAGCTGATTTTCGAAATGCCGAATCTTCGTCGTCCCGTCGTAATAAATGACTTTTGACACGTGACGGTTTGACCGGTTGGTCAAAGCAATCGTCTGCTCAAGATTGGTACGGGGCATGGCATAGGTCATGTGACACGTGGCATGTTGTGGTGGGTGGTAGCTATAAGGAGAGTTCTCCGGTGTGTGCGTGCGTGCGTGCGTGCGCGTATGCATATGCGTGTGGGTGTGCGTGCGTATGCGTGTCTGTGCGTGATCGTGTACGCGTACGTGTGTGTGTGTAATGTACAATATATGTGTGTGTAACATGTAACTAAGTGCTGTAACTAGCTATCTTTGAAAGTCTTACCGTCTGTTATCAGCCTGGTTACTTCATAGATAGTTTCTTAGTGCTATATGGCGATGTTGCCTCGTTGCACCGGCTAAACCTTAACTTGCCCGACGCCTGATTGCCTTTACTAAGCATGGAGTTCGCATTTTGAATGTTTCATCCACGTTCACACTACATACGACACGTTCAAAATGTAAACACCCACTAAAGTGGAAGTAAACTGGACTACCCGCAAGTTCCAAGAATTATTCTTTAACGTTGGGCGCATGCGTCTGTTTCGCACAAATGGCGACAGCAAGTGGGCCGAAGTATAAGTAACTCCGCGAAATTACGTATAAAACTATTGCCTACTCTGATTTGAACGGATGTTCAGCGTACGGAAGCACAAAGGGTCGCTGTGAATTGTCTAGTTACGAGTTAAACTGTCAGTACATAGACACTCGACAGTGTTCATATACTGGGCTTGAGACCGGCGTATACGGCGTACCGTGACAGTTCGTTACATGTGATATGTCGTTACTTGTGACGAGCTCGTTACGACCGGCAGCTCGTTACGACTGACCTGACAAACGCTGTGTTAAGGGCGGCTAATGCAATGGAGCCATCTTTAAGAAGTGGCTCGACGCATGCAATGTCCTGGGCAATTGTTGATCATTTGTAAAACGAGATTACCAAAGACGTTGAAATACGCGGTGGACAAGTGATTGGGGACAAATGACTTGGCGGTGAACTCGGACACGCAACAATGTACAGATCTTTAATTGCATTTGTCATTGGTAATGACGTCATGACTGATTAAATCATGCGGTCGCGACTTCCACACGACCTAACTAAAGTCGTTTTCACGAGGCGTTCGTACCAAGCGTTCTTACCATATATGAACGTAATACGTTATTGAATGACGTAGATTGCGTAACTCTGAACAATCGAGTAAACAAAAGTCGAATCTAGGATTTGATCAATGTTGAGACGCAATCACTCATCAACCCCTTGAGGTTAAAAATACATCCAATTGCTCGCACAAACAAAACGGGGGATACACCCCCGCCCCCGGTCCGCGCCTAGTACATAGCGGTGCGAACAAGTTTACGTAATAATGAACTTCTTTTTGTACGAATATTTCGTGAAACCGAACCATAGCACCAGAACGCAACTGCGATGACACTGCAATAGACGTGCAGAATGGTTTTGTGGGTGGCCAGTTCAGGAGAAACAAACTAATTTAGCACAAACTCATATAGTTTTAAATAAATAATGGGCAGATATCATAACACGTGAGGGCAGATAGAGACAGATCTTAGAGTTTACACAGGATGGTTTGTTTATGACAAGGAAGGCACCAATTAGTGTTTGCAACGCGCGGATGATTTACAAGACTCAGAGTGACATTCGTCGTCCCAGTGTATAGGCCAACTGCTTGACCACGTGTACGTGATTAACTGTTCCAAAACTACCAATCATAGAGAGGCTATTAGGCGCCATTTGGAACAGTAAGCCGGGCATATTCAGGTACGATAAACTCAATTAAGCTGTTACTGTCGAAGAATTCCGGTTTACCACATATATATATATATATATATATATCAACTATATGGCCTACAACTTATCCCGATGAATTGGAAACACCCATTGGCCTATTGATCAATTATTTGCGTACTTGTCACGCGTTCCGCTGCGAAGTATGGAGATGCCATTCGAGTAATCGACGACGAATCGCCGTGTGTAACTCTTTAACACTAATAAATTATCTCTTAATTACTTCAGCCGTTGGCCGAGTGTCATAGCTTAAGTGCGTTAGCCTCGTAAGTGTTCCGTGTGGATTCCCAATAAGCTCAAACAAACATAGTCGTACGCACAAGATAATATATATCCGGTTGACATTGCATTTTGTTTAGCCACGAATTCTTCCGATGCATTATGCATGATGGCCACGATACGTTTCGCACGACATGGAAAACAACTTCCTTTCAACAGTCAGTTGTTGCTGTGTATACGTTCATCAGGTGTATTTGCATAATGAGCGACATGGACAATAATAAATGATTCATTAATTGTGCAAATGCTACCGTATCAGTATGTCTAAGTACGGGCTTGACACATGTATAGTACGGGCTCCGTCGTTGTTGGAATTCCGGTAACATCGATCGGGTTAAATAACTCTACCTGCCTTGCCAAGTATGTGGATCATATGAAATTGAGGCGACATAACGCCAGCATAAATAGTGTTTGTTACAGAAACAACACGCGATATTCACTATCAGATGGGCGGGGAAAAACAAGGTACATATTTGCAACAACGCGTTCAGCCCACTATTGTTTATACATCTACGCACACACGCAAGCGATAAACGCTTATAACGTTATGTGAAATCGTACATATGGTGTCTGTAAATCAACTGTCATCAGATCTATTCCTGTGGTAATGACAAAACACACGAACATTTCATAATATTCGCAAGAAAATTGGTGGGAACTAGAAGTATATCTGCTTGCTTACGTCATGATACACCGTTAACTTTTGCTTACAGCCACTCAGACATCAGGTTCTCTATTGGAAAGGTTGTTTTATTGGTCACTAACTTCAAATAATATAGTTCTTAGGTCGCCATTGCAGACAAAGATTTCAAAACAAGGAACGCAAAGGAAAGGTAAAGACAGTATGCTATATAGGTCTATACAAATTTTACAAAGCATAAAAGTCTGCATTCCTTCATATGTAATGTGGAACAACGTCTATTCACGGAAACGTTGGAGTACGTGCTGCGGCGTGGGTAAGAATCGTCGAAAGTGGAAATAAACACTCAAGTAACAACGCGATGATTGCTACACGAGAGTACTGCGATCGCTTCTAACGTTCACTCGCAGCAACGTGTGACTACTGTATAACAGTTAAGCAGGATGCGGAAATTAGATTGACGTCTTGCTATAGGCACCACGACAGACGCAAAGATGGAATACCGTAAAGACAAAACCAGAGGCAACCAGCGCGTGGAAGGAGAAGCTAAAACTGATGAGCTTTTACTCTTACGATTGTCTTAGATATGCCCGGAGAATGGAGGGGAAAATGAGGCGAGGAAGTCCTAGACTGCGATGGAAGGACTGTGCAAAGAGACACTTTGAAGGATTGGAGAAAGAGAGCGAAATATAGTGGGGAAGAAGACAGTTGGTGGAGACAGCAGTGCAAGGTCAGTAAGGGGAAAAAGTAACACAAATCGAGGATCAGAATCGAGGCCAGCCTCAGCCCTGAGACGGTGGAACAAGAATAGATTTAACAAGATTTAACAAGATTTAACAAGATTGCCACCCAGAGAATTAACTCTAGGTAGCAGGTGGACAAGGAAGCCCTTGGCTTATCGAGAGTCCGACCTTTTTATCTATGTGTATCCCGCCCGTCTGAGGTATGTGTCGATTTTATTTTTAAACATATTCATGCTACTAGCACCCACACAATCAGCAGGTAATCTGTTCCATTCATTTACAGTCCTTTGTGAAAATGAAAACTTTCTTATATCCAATCTACTCTGCTCCTTTGCTAATGCAAGATCATGTCCTCTAGTCCTTCTATCTTTCTTAACTGAGAAAAACATATTTCTATCAATATTTTCATAACCCTTCAATATTTTAAACACTTCTATCTGATCTCCTCTCAATCTCCTGGTCTCTAGTGTTGTTAAACCGCATTTTTTTAGGCGTATTTCATGACTAAGATCCCTCAGATTTGGTATCATTTTAGTTGCTCTCCTCTGCACTCTTTCTAGCATATCTATGTCCTTCCTGCGATATGGCCTCCATGCTTGAATACAATATTCTAAATGAGGCCTAACTATTGTTTTGTACAGCGGTATTATTAGCTCTTTTTCCTTATACGTTATGTTTCGTCTAATTAATCCAAGGATTTTATTTCCCTTTGAAGCTGCAATTCCGCACTGCTCTGAAATCTTCATATCAGCACTAACGGTTAACCCTAAGTCCTTTTCTTTTACAGTAGTACTTAGTACAGTACCCCCCATTGTATATTCTACCTCTTCGTTCCCATGTCCTATGTGGAGGCATTTACATTTCCCAAAATTGAACATCATTTGCCACTTTTCAGACCATTTGATCAACCTGTCAAGATCATCTTGTAAATGCTGTCTATCTCCATCACTTTTAATCCTTCTAAACACTTTTGTATCATCCGCAAATTTCAACACCTTGCTTGTTATTTCATCATCCAAATCGTTGATGTATATTAAGAATAATATAGGACCTAATACTGATCCCTGTGGTACCCCACTCAATACCGATTTCCAGTTTGAAGCCTCCCCATCAACTACTACACGTTGTCTTCTGTCAATCAGCCATTGTTCTATCCAGTTTATTAAACCATTTCCTATGCCATGGGCCTTTAGTTTAAGCAGTAATCTATGATGTGGTACTTTGTCAAAAGCTTTTTGAAAATCTAAGTAGACGATATCTACTGGTGATCCCTCATCTACTCACTTAGTGATGTCTTCCAAAAAACATAACATATTTGTTAAGCATGACCTCGCTTTAAAAAAACCATGTTGAGATGGGTTTATCAAGTTTTGTTTAACAAGAAAATCCACCATGTGATCTTTAATTAGTCTTTCTAATAATTTACAAATCACTGATGTTAAACTCACTGGTCTATAGTTCTCTGACTTGTTTCTCGAACCTTTTTTGAATAACGGTATAATGTTTGCTTCTTTCCATTCTAAAGGAACCACTCCCTCTTCTAATGACAAGTTGAAAACTGTTGCGAGTGGTATGCTAATTTGTTCTACAATTTCCAATAGTAGTTTGGGTGGAATACCATCCACTCCAGGTGATTTATTATCCTTCATAGCCCTTATTTTCTTAGCTACCATTTTCGGGGTTACAATTAATTGTCCTAAATAGTCTGAATCTGCCCCCTTGAACTTAGCCTCTGGTATTGGCAGTGAACTAATATCTTCCCTGGTAAACACTGAACTAAAGTACTCATTCAGGTCTTCTGCCATTATGAATCCCTCTGATATTATATTTCCAGCACTATCTTCTAGAGGACCGACCTTATCTTGAACTTTCTGTTTGCTTCGAACATACGCATAAAAACTCTTGCTGTCATGTTTTATGTTACTAGCTAATTGTTGTTCATAGCTTCTCTTTGAATTTCTAATTTCAGCTGTAGCTTGGTTAAGTGCTTCTTTATAATTGTTGTAGTCTTCATCATTTCCAGTACATCTATATGACTTCCACATCATTTGTTTATACTTAATTTTTCTAATGGCTTCTTTCGATAAGTGTTTCTTTTTGGACCGTTTTCCTTGTTTTTTGAAGGGTAAAAATTTATCGATTATGCACTTAATTTCACTCTTTAATATATTCCAGCATTCTGTTGCCGACTTATTTTTCAGTGTCTTATTCCAGTCTATCTTTGCTAAATATTTCCTCATGTCCTTATACCTTCCTTTGTGGAAATTTCTCCTATACTGCTTTTTGCTATTCCTTTCTGATTTTACTTTGATGGTAAAATGTATCTGGTTGTGATCGCTACTCCCCAGTGGCTCACATATCTTGACATTGTCAACTAATTCATTCTGTGAGGACAAAACTATGTCTAACACATTCTCACCCCTGGTTGGTTCTAGCACATGTTGAGAAAGGAATGTGTATTGAACTAAAACTAAAAACTTGTGGTCCTCTCTCCCCATACTCTGTAGAGATTTCCATTGTATATGCCCATGGTTAAAATCCCCCATAATAATACAGTCCCGTTTGCTTACTTCCCTTATAGCGTTTTGTATTTTTTCATTCTCTTCTATGCTTATGTTTGGACTTCGATAAACTAACCCAACTGTTAACGTTGAGTTTCCTGTAACTATGTTACACCAAACAGCTTCTTCGCAATCTGCTTCTCTTTCTAATTTTATTTCATAAGCCTGAATAGATTCTTTAATATATAAAATAACTCCACCTCCCTTTCTTCCTATTCTATCTTTTCTAAACATTACATATCCTGTCAGTCCCAATTCAGCATCTGATATATCGGTGGTGGTCCAGGATTCGGTTATACCTATTATATGAGGGGCAATATCTTCTACCATAATGTTTAGTTCATTTCTTTTGTTTACTATACTCCTTGCATTTAAACAAACACATTTATATCCAGCTTCAGAAGAGTTTTCCAGACTGTTATTTGTTGATTTATTTGTGCTGTCTTTATCTATGCCTCCATTTTCAGGCTTTTCTGTGAGTCCCCCCTGCGAATCTAGTTTAAACAGATGCAACCTGTCCCACTGTCAACAGATTGCAGCAGATTCTCTGAGAAAACTGCTGCCCCCTTTCCACTAAGATGGAGGCCATCTCTCATGTACATACCTTCCCTCCCAACAAAGTATCCCCATAAATATGTGAATCCCACCCCCTCTTCTTCACACATCTGCTCAGCTAGTGCATTGATCGCCATCCTCTTGTAGTTTCTATACGTTGCCCCCCTTCCTCCCATTACTGGCAAAATTCCTGACAAAATAACCTGTTCGACTCTCGTCTTCTTTAGCTTCCTCACTAACTGTCTATACTTCTGTACTATCGCAGTTGTTCCCTCCCTGTCTGCATTATTTGTTCCTACATGTACCAGTATAGACCCCCCTTTGCCATGTCCCAATACCTTCTCTACCCTGTCAGTTACATGTTCAATCCTAGCCCCCGGTAAACAAACAACGATGTCCTTTCCCTCGCTCAGTGTCTTGTCCGTCTTTCTCATAATGGAGTCACCCATAAACACCCTCTCTTTCCTCATTGTCCCCTCAATCACTGCCTTAGAATAGCTCCTTCTTCGGTTTGCATCTGTCTGGTTGTTGTCTTTCCCCCCTGCCGTCTTCTCTCCTGTCACATTCTCTTCCGATCCATTCTTTCCTGTCGCTTTTTCTCTTGTCACATTTCCTCCTGTCAGCGTCCCTTTTATCGACTTCTCTTCTATCACATTTGCTCTCACTTCCCTTCGTCCCTTCTTCTTTGGTCCCGTCTCATTTTCCTCTCTCCTCTCCCGTTCCATCTTCCCTCCCTCCTTCTCTACAGTCACTTTCTTCCCTGTCACCTTCACGCTTGTCACGTTTTCTGTTGTCGATTTTCCAATTTCTTCCCCTCCAATCACCTTCTCTCCTCTCAATCTCCTTTCCTCAGTTTTCTTGCCACTGCTATTCTCCTTCAGTCTTGCAGTATCCTCACCTCTCTCCCTGTCATCTCTCTCCATTCGACCTGCCTCCTTGCTAATTTCCATCTCCATTCCCTTCACAATATCTGTCAACCTAACTATCTCCTTCTGCAAACACTCCACCTTCCAACATCCAATGCACTGAAAGGTGAATCCTTCCTCCATGGTTTCTGCCCATGACTTTCCACACCCGGACGATGCAAAATCTACCCAGCTGTGGCAGTGATCGCACACCAAGTGTCGCTTTGCCTTGACTTGCCGCTTGCAAGGCGCCATATCCCGATCAGAATTTATTTAATAACTTAACTAACTTAGTCTTTATAAAGACTGTTTCCTGTGTACTACAGCACACTTTAGGTTACAAATTTCAATTACACAGCCGACTATTTATCCTAACACGAATGCTAACATCACCGGTAGTGACCTAATTTAAATACAATCAATTACGTTATGTTAGGCTGCTTTATTTATTTAGGTTACGCCGCCCGACTATCGCCCTTGCTTAATTTTAACAACAATGAGCATGGTCTCCTGAGTCGTAGAACAAATTATGCGTTGAGCATTGATTCAAACCATCATCACGTCGTGTGGGACTAGCGATTGTTACAATCAAAAATGGCTGTTGACGTCAATATGTATGTTTCACTCACTAGGTGGCGCCACCATAGCAATATAGTTTCGAGTAAGCACCACCAGTGCCACCAGTGTTTACCGTATTTTGTGACGTCGCAAACCCGTGAGACTGCCTCCAACCACGGAATGAGGACGTGAGTTTGGAGCCAAAGGAGAGGCACACGCAGTGTGGATAAAGACACTTTTCACCCGACCCGACCCGACCCGACTCGACCACACCAGACCAGACCAGACCAGACTAGATCAGACCAGACTACAGCAGATTAAACCAGACCACTCCAGATCAAACCTGACTACCTCAACTGCAGTGTATCCACTCTCTACTACACCGAGCGACACCGTCTGAGCCGTATTCGAAAACAGTGGCGAAACGTCCAGTGTTTACACACATGGAAAGTCCCCTCTAACAACACCTGCCTAACGAGGTATACGTGACATTCGGTCATCATGTCAGCGGACACGACGTGCCTGGACATTAGGTCACGTGAGATTATGTCACAAACTGTAAAGGAGGATAAATGTCACCATTAAATTATTAATGTTGAAAATGTGCCTCGTTTTGGAACTCACTTTTTATAAAGTAATATTATCGTGATGATCATAGTTAAATGTGTAATTTTTTGAAAAACAATTTGAACGGAAGTACTGATATATCAAAACCGTAGCCCTTCGCACGTTCGCACGTACGCACGTACGCACGTGTGTACTGGCACGCAGGCAGGCACATTCGTCTGCATTCGCCCGCACACAGTCACCTTTCAAAAACAAAACTACCGTACATACCATCATTTATTATCACCAGTTCCTTGCTAATGGTCTGACTGGTGGCATTAGTTTATCCGAAGACGTTTATTGCAATGGAAAATGCTGTCATAAGAATTTCTTGAACAGTTCGTGGCCGGCTGAATGCAATCAAGGTGAATGTAATGGAATGTCAGACGAGTCCGCACTCAAGACTTGACTGACGATTTAAGTTGTGGTGATGTTGAATTGATCAATAATGAGCATTACAAAAAACATGATAAGTCCTGAATACCTTGAAACCAGGTTCACCGTGGTGGATGTTGTTTGGAATATATGTCATGCGGCAACACGGCACGTGTAGAAGCTTACTAAGGGTGAATGACATGCAGTACACATGTATAATGTGTGTGTGCGTGCGTGTGTGCGTGCGTGCGTGTGCGTGTGTGGTAGCTAAATAGATATGATGGAATAACATTGCTTTTATACAAAGACTGTTTTTCTCTGGTATGATTCATTCATCAACGAGATAAATTCAAACGTAAATGTTTTGTCGGAAATGATTGAGATATTATATATTTCAAATGGTTTTTATATATGTAATACTTTAAACGATAAAGATGTCAGCCGTATTATTACGGAAATAACCTGATAAATTAAGTAGTTAACCATAACAGTTTGTAGTAACATTTTATGAACATAGGTTAAAGGTTAATTTGTCATATATGTTCTAAAATGTCCAAATAAAATCTTAAATTGATTTGAAAAATTTTCAACACAAAATAATTATTAACATGGTGACATGTGTAATGTCTTTGTAAAAAAAACATATTGTGCAATTAATTAATAACGCGTGTTCATAATTAGAATACACCAACGTTCAATTATAAAAATGTTATGCATACAGATCAGAGTTTGGGTTCGTAACTTAAACTGTTAGTTGTAGATTTGATTTTGTATTGCACAACATTTGCGGAACGTAAGAATAATTTATTTAGGGAATATATAATTAAGATAAGATTAATGTTTTCCTTTATCGTAATTTTTTTCAGATTAAATTTTATTCTAAACATATTCTTATTGTTGCAGATGTGTTGTTATATATTTTCGGAAATGTTTACAATAATTCCCCTTGAGATACAGCTATGAATATGCATGCATTCTTTGCAGTATTACCCGACTTTGGCCTACTTTAGAACGCAGATGGAACTATGGTCCACTTATTTGATTGACCTTCGCTGACAACGGACGCCACATCTCTTTGCGTGCGTTCGTGCGTCATTTATCTGAAACCTGTCGCTAAATATTGCTGCCATGTGCAGCTGCAGTCAATTGGATGATGTTGTGTGAGGCAGAATAGGTTCGTCGTCGCCTGCATTGTCCACGAGAAACGTCGCGTCTGCTGCATAGAAACGCACTATGTGTTGGGCGCACGACTTTGAAAAAGGATTCGCTACCGGATTGCAATCAACTTCAGCTTTGACATCGGAACAAAGACCGCTGACTTACACCACGAAAACATCGGCCGGGGATTGGGGTTTCCTTATAGTATATTCTAATTAATTTCCATAAAAATCGCACTTTGGCCACATCAGCTGACATACAAACTTCAAAATCTGATATATCAAGACAAGAGCGAAGACAGATGAATCCGAAAAGGAAACCGCACAGCATTGGTGGGTCACGTGACTGAATGAATCAACATTGATAAATCCTAGATGGCTATTTATAGGCGCAGTCTCCCGCTTTGGGAACAACATCTTCTTTTTGCAGATGTTGTCTTTTCTTCTGCTTTTCTCCTTGAGCTCCATTTGAAATCGATTCCACAATTCTATTGAACCAGTGGCTCCACTATGCATAAAACCACATCACCGAGGCACCAATGTTTAACAACATCGGGATTGTGGGACAGTATTCTTCCCTCTTATTCCTGATTTCCGTCGTCGTTCCCTAGTTACGCCTCCAGTGGGAGAATTCGCTGTTCCCAAAAACGTTACCGCTACTGTTGACCCGTGAACGAGCTGGGGACGACGGAACAAAACCGACCGAGTGATATACTCTAAAATAGGCTCGATTTAGAGTTTATTATTTATACATTCAATCTACGCAGTCGCAAATTACGATATGACAAATGTTTCCCGGTAAAGCGGCAGAGGCGTCCTCTGCAGACCAGCTCACCACCTGCAGTAAATTGGTAGAACAAAGGCCGGTGGTCCAAGGAAGCGAATCAACATAGAATGAGGTGACTACATTAACCCCGACACCTGGAGGAGATGTGGCTAGACTGCCCCAAACATTGGTTGCGTCTTGGCATGTGTATAGATTGCTGTGTTAACACAACAAGCCGGTTTGTGGCGTGCGTGGCCACTAAAGTGCGGGGAGCAGAATAATTAAAACAATGTATTTAGTTGTATTGCTAGACTGAGTAGAGTAATTCGTAAACTGGACGTTGCCGATTTTGGGCTTGACTAGAGTAAGACCCAAGTCATGCACACACGTACAACTATGCCCAAAACACAAACACGCGTACACCGGTTCGTCACTGGCACGTACACACATAACCTAACGCATGCCTGGTATATCTCTGACATTCCAGGAATCGATTATTCATTTCAGCCTATAATTTATACATACATACATGCATACATGCGTACACACACACACACACACACACACACACACACACACACACACACACACACACACACACACACACACACACACACACACACACACACACACACACACACACACACACACACACACACACACACACACACACACACACACACACACACACACACACACACACACACACACACACAACAAAACAAAAGTCTTGTATATATATATATATATATATATATATAAGACTTTTGTTTCGCTGTAGGATTGGTTTAGCTATTGTCCTTTTATTTATTGCAACGGACTTAATTGTGATGCAGTTTGAGAAGATTCTGTAAATACCAATCACTAAGATATAACGTTCCACCTGCATAGACAACGCCACCATATTGTGTCCTAGTTTGGCTTATTAAAGGTCGTTGCTCAATATTATTATTTTGTCTGTCTCGTGTCAGTGCCAAGTCTCAATCGCAACAGATTAATATACTCATATATCCACCGTGACGTTTTGTTTGTACAAACTGATTACTATTATTATTTTTGTTTAGGTGAAATCAACAGACGAACCATAAAATGCATTAGTCTCGGCCAGATCTTTTAAACATTCGAACGAGAAATTACAAAAGCGGCCACGATCTACACACTGTAACTGTAGCTGTTCCCGCTTTTGCCAGTTGTCCGACTTAGCGACGGAAGTCAATTCTTTACAAGATTTCAATAAACCTAGGCCTATACGCCCTGTTAGTGCTTATAATCACAACGACTGCACGCGTAGCTTAGATTGTTCACACAACATGGATTTAGTCAATTCAGCAGCATTTGAGCACCCCGGAAATTTAGAGTTTTAAGTCAGCAGTGTGGTTAAGGACACATTTGATATATTCCACGATTTGTGTCGCTTTACCAGCGAATCGATTTAGCCTCCTGCGGCACAACGCTAGCTCAGTAGCGACATCTACCGTACAACGACGCGTGTTCATTTTGCGTCTGCGGTTTCATTAATATTTTTTTCTCACAGCGACAACTGTATTTTGTGATAAATCACATATATGTTTAGTATTGGAGTGCTATATGTGATCTTCCTGGGTCCTTGCAAATTTTAATCGTTGTATATTTTAATGCGTTGGTGTACGGATACATGTATAGATAAAGAAACGATAGCGCTTACTAATATAATTATACCTAGGGGCCTACCCTCTAGATTGAAATTTTTATTTTTGACTTGTTTTGTAATTATTTATCAATCAGTAGAAATCCAGATTACGTTGTTCGTTGGTTAGCACTGTATAGGATTCACATTCCAATCGAGAGCCGTCGTCTACCAGACTACTAAACATACTTCCACCATCAAACACAACCTGCTCGTGTGGTGTTTACAAACACGAACTCACTAACGATGTTTATATTTGTAGTGAATTCGTTTTAAATCGGGATAAGACCATAATCCTCTACAGATGTCACAAATGCGTACTGCAGGCCTTGTGTGGGATATCCGGACAATGGGGCATTGGCGACATCAAAGTGGATTATTCTGCACACGAAATACGATTCATGAGAAACTGACATAGTCAATGGCAGGTGGCCTTTTACCAGGATCCATGGTCTAGGTGAAAGTGAACTCGCCAATTTAGAAGCAGACGGTCGACCTGGAAAAGAAATTAACACCTCTGTGCAGCAGAAGTGTTAATTTACACTTCTGCGTTCACATTGCCAATACGCTACGACATCAACAACATCAGAATGCCAGAAATATCGCAGCCGGTATTTGAGGCAGATGTTTTATTGCAAATATTCACAATAGAGTTAGCATTCTGCCGGGAACAACCAGCTGTGACATGGTCATAAACACCCAGCCACTAGCTACTGATCCAGGGGCAGCTCAGGGGGTCTCCAGACCGACATTGCCCTAGTCTGGGGGCACACATGCCGGTACGCGTACACATGGTGCGGCTCGGCCGTTCCGTTTCAGCCCAAGCCCAGCCAGAAACTAGAAGTTATAATCCAAAAACCGGCACTGGGCCATACAATTACCTCATGCCCGTTCCCACCCAGGCAAGCAAGCTAATATTTAGGTAAATAAATAGTCCAACGAACTAGGAGGTTAAGAGAGAGATCTTTAAGGTTTAGCAGAATAAGTATGTCGGGGAACGTGTAATAACGGAGGTGAAATTAGTGAATCCTCTAGTCATGTCATATTATTGGAAGGGGGCATGCCCAAGTACAGTACACACACACACACACACACACACACACACACACACACACACACACACACACACACACACACACACACACACACACACACACACACATATACTGTATATATATCTGGAATGCGTTGCCGGAAGATTTACGACTGATACAGTGCATAGACACATTTAAAGCTCGTCTTAAAACACACTATTTTAAACTCGCTTTTAATGTTAGCCATCATAATTTTATACTTTAGTCGTCATACCACATATTTATTTTTTATCTGACATTTTAATTGAAACTAATAATGTATTACTGTAGTTACTTATTAATTAACTCATATCTATATATTTATAATATATTTATCTCGCAATTTACTATATAGTTGTTTTATATAGTTATGTATTTATATATATACTTATTTTTACTACGTATGATATATAATATAATTTACATCAATATTATCTTTGATTTAATTTCTCTAGTTCAGTTTTGTATTTATATGTTTTACTTGTATTATTATTATTATTATATTTATTTCTTATAATTTCTAACGACTATTGTCAACACTACTGAACAGAGGTCTACTTTGGATTTTAGTGTATAAATAAAGTTATTATTATTATTATTATTATATATATATATATATATATATATATATATATAAAGATATGAGTACACATTTTATGTGAAATATCTCTTAAAATTATATTATAGGACATTCCAGTGGTGATAAAAGATTAAACTGCATTCCAACATATAAACACTATAGTTGCAGGCGTAATGCAATGCAGAGTTTCAATTAGCAACTACTATACAACATTAAACAGAATCTACAGGAGCAGTGTGATGTAGATTCTGCGACATGTAGCAGAGTGTTGGAAGATAGAACAAATGGAAGATAGAACAAACTGATGGACGAAGGCTCAATACATTCCAAAATAGATGTTTGCGTCGAATTCTACGTATATTCTGCCCAAAAACAATTTCAAATGAAAGACTGTATGAACACGCAGAACTAAGTAGGGTAACGGACATTATCAATGCTAGACGATGGAGTTGTATTGGCCATATCCTTAGATTCGAGAATACAAATGACTGTCATGTAGCGATGAACTGGACAGCTGTGGGGAAGAGACCGATCGGAAGACCAAAAGAGACGTGGCGACGAGTGGTGGAGAAAGAACGAGATGCGATTTGTTTTTGTAGTATACTTTATGATACAGTTTGATTAGATTCAGGTCCACACTTAACGTGTTCAGGCACAAAACTGAAATGTTCAGTTTTCAGTTCAGACCCTGCCCAGGTTCATGCAATGTAAATTCAGGGTCAACATGCGCCGAGAAGCCTACGGGAAAGCTGCTACAATCAGGACCATGAGCCGTGAGATATATCACCAAGAACATCGAGGACACGAAATGCACGTACACAGAGAGACAGGCATGCATCAACGCATAGACACACACGTATACCAAACTGCACTGTCCGTCAAGGCAACTTTCGTCATCGTATAATTTGAAAATACCATGTTGTTATTTTGTTGATCCGTGAAGTTTCTACTCATTAGTAACGAAACACACGTACACACACGCACACGTACATATGTACACGCACGCACGCACGCTCGTTCGCATGCACAGACACACATACACACACACACACACACACCTGTGTTGAGTGAATTATCATTACGGCGACCACCCGACCTCTCCAGCTACACATAGAACCTGATCGGTCGACTGCGTTCCTTTGAAGCAGTAGCAGAGCTCCCGGACCTCTCCGGGCGATTCGGGCCTTGTTAGCGATCAAAGAGGATGCGGAAAGGCGAGAAAGAAAGGAGTTAGTAGGATTGGCCAACTCACAACGTGTTTCGTAAGTATCGATGGCCCACTCTTTCCATTGTTTGTGTGTTCATATGATAGCAATTTTGCACGAACGTGTCTACACTGAAAATACTTTTCAGAAAAATGTCGTACATTCGATCAACTGACCGATACGGTACGTCTTATATAACAGCGAGTTCTAAAATAGTCGAATGTGTCCGGGATTGAAAGTTTGAAAGGTCACAAGGACAGCATGTCGTGCTAAGTAACGTAAGCTTACGCGTACGTTTGTCTATACTTGTCTCTATGTTCAACTGTATTCTACCTATCTATATGTAGGTGTGTAAGTTTGCACGTATGAATGTGTAAGCGTAATGTATGTACATATATCCGTATGTACGTCCGATACCCAGATAATCAGTCGATCGTTCGTTTGTTCGGCCTGCCTGCCTGCCTGCCTGCCTGCCTGCCTGCCTGCCTGCCTGCCTGCCTGCCTGCCTGCCTGCCTGCCTGCCTGCCTGCCTGCCTGCCTGCCTGCCTGCCTGCCTGCCTGCCTGCCTGCCTGCCTGCCTGCCTGCCTGCCTGCCTGCCTGCCTGCCTGCCTGCCTGCCTGCCTGCCTGCCTGCCTGCCTGAATGTCACTATGCCTATATGTCCGTATATAGGCATGTGTGTCCGTCCGGCTCTTTTTCTGTCTATCTATATATATGTATATATGTCTGTATGTCTGTAAGTTTGTCTGTCTGTCTGTCTGTCTGTCTGTCTGTCTGTCTGTCTGTCTGTCTGTCTGTCTGTCTGTCTGTCTGTCTGTCTGTCTGTCTGTCTGTCTGTCTGTCTGTCTGTCTGTCTGTCTGGCTGTCTGGCTTTATGTACATCTTAACTCGGTCTAATGAGAACGCAGGTTATTCTCCTCAGTTCAGACACACAT
>OZ023212.1:14959433-14974433 GCA_963995525.1 Escarpia spicata
ATCTCGCATTTCGTAAGAAGGGAAGAGGAGCATTTCCATATAATTTCCAGTAAAAGCGCTTCTACTGTATATCAGTCAAAATATCATGTTTACTTTGTAAATGAACGGGAATGTAAACTTACGTCTGCTAATTATGTCCACAACCTGATCCAGCAACTGTCTGATTCCTGCGCATATTCGTTTCTACACAGATATGGAATTTTCGACGATTATTCACGAAAGTAACGGAAATGTCAATAATAATAAACAAATTATGATTAAATTATTTTAAAACACTTACGTTAAAATATATAGAGAGGCGGATAACTTATATATTTTTTGTCAAAATTTGACTCGAATCGGTCAAAAATTAACACAATAATTTGTCTGATGATTTCAACGAATTTAATCAACATTTTGTACAAAAGAGTTTCACAGTCGAAATCGATTGATGTGATTTTTTTCCGAACTCAATTTCAAATGAGATGAACGAAGATCAATCCAAGTTAGACAATACAGCCATGTACCTTTCATAAAGGACAAACGTCAGACGACGTTTTCGAGGACATTTAACGCGCTGGTTAAGAATCATAACTGCCCAACATATTTGTCATATTTTTCAGACCCGATACGAATCAATTTCAATCTTTTTGGTTTATTAAAAAAATAGGTTATCCTTTTTGGATATACAGTCGCGCCTCGTTATAACGCGGTAGTCGGGGGTCCACGAAATGAATCCGCGTTATAAACGTGGCGCGTTCCCATATCTGCTGTCAGGGGCGCTACGACGACGATCGACACCGCTGCTGCACGAAGAACGCCATCGAAGCCAACCAAAGTGTGCACGTCGCGCAGTCTATGAAGCTTATTAAACTGCCAGCCAATGTCAATGTGTATTCTGTTTAAATGTCGTACACTTTTGGACAATGTTTGAACTGAATAAAATTCATTAATTGTGTACCGTTTTTAAATAAACAATGGACCAACAAGCCACGGTCAACTGAACGATAATATGGTACCGCTGACGTAAGATCTAAAATAATGACCTGGCACTCAGCAGCCGAATACGCAAATGATTGAGAAACGCTGTGTTAGAGTTTATTAAGGATTTAAAGCTATAAGTACTTTCACAATTGGCTTAACTTCGTCTTTCAATCAAAATACCAATTTAGAAAGCACATTTACCGTGCAGAACAATATTATGATTCACCAATTCATATGCGGTTGACGAATTAATATTTTGGCGCACCAGTACAGGCAGTAGCTTTGCGTTCATCGCAGCGAAAAGCTGATATTTGTTACGCAATGTTAGCTTACTGATCTTGTCTACTAAGCTGTATTAAAAACGTAGTTAACCCATTCTTAAGCAAGGCGTATTTGTGAATTTCAATTGCACATTACAAGCCGCCCGGCGCCGAAACCAGGCGAACTGGCGATCCGCGGAAGCCATGAGCATGCCATGACTAGCAGATTGGAAACGATTCGTTTGTTGTCGGCGCAAAACAAACAATACATCGCTCCACATTTACTGTTCCTAAAGTTAAAACTGAATATAATTATAGTCAACGAAACTTTGATAGCATTGGCAGTGCAGAATAAACAACGGCAACGTAGTGACGCGCCTCGCACTTGATTCGTTGCAGTTGTACGTCAACGTTAAATTTATTGTCCGCCAACTAATCTTTGAATATACACATGCCGTGGACAAAGACGGGGATAACTTCACACAAAACAATTGACAGTTATTACCGTGTTAATATAGTTTGTCATAGCGCCCATGTTCCCCCTGGCGGCAGAAATTCGGGGTCCACGACCGACCGCGTTATAACCGAATCCGCGTTATAACGGGGCGCGTTAGAGGCGCGACTGTACAACGATCGCACGCCCCTTGTATTGTATGATCCAGATTAGTGACGGCGCATCGATATAATCCTCCGATCGCATTGATCGTGCTGCGCGTTATCACGTTAGTATCTCCGACACATTATTAGATAAAGATTAACCCGTTGTTAGATTAGCCTACGCTTAAACGTATTATACGGACGAAGGGATTGTGTCACACGTTACATTTGGTTAATTTCCTGCCTGATGGGCGCTGGCATGTGGGACGTGAGATTAACAGACCACTCGCACGTAGGCATGTAGGAATGACGTCGTTCAACATGAGTTGGAATCGAAGGAAATGGGTGTGATTCTTACGATATGTTTTTTCCGTAAAAGAAAATCCCTCGAGGGATTATGTATGACTGTTGCAAAAGAATCAGATGGAAAATAGGCAGCAGCGAAACGTTGTCCGGAATGTGTCGGTAAAAGAAAACAAACTTAAGTGGAAAGAAACAAAACACGATTGCCACGCAAAAATTCAACGCGTTCCATGTGACGTGTTAGCAACGATTCGCGTGTTGAGAGTTCACAGTTGATTTATTGAAATCCACAAAAATCCAAATCTGACACATGTGATGAACGATGACAACCATTTTAAACGTGTGAAATTATATTTTTTCTTTGCCAAGTAGGTCCACTGCATTGGTGCAGAGACACCTACCGGAAACCGAAGCAGCCATGATGAGCTTGTTTATTGACCGAAGTACCAACGTTCTTGCAACACCTATCAAATGTATACTAGGACAATTTATGTGGGCCCATTTGTTTAAATGATCCTGTTGTTTAAGGCACGCCGAACTAACAAGGTAATCTTGATCGCAGCGTCTTCCTGACAGAGTTATGTAAATGTGGCAAAACAATTACCAATGTCTGCGTCCGACAGAATAAAGTTGCAACCTATATGACTATATGGTCAATCCACCGTTCATCGAATGCCAAATACTTCGTCCTAATGAGATTATGCCAGAAAGGGCGTCACCATATTCCCATCTTCTAAACACTAGAACCAAGTGAATATCCAAGGGAATTGCGTGTGCGGGCGTGTGCGGGCGTGTGCGGGCGTGTGCGGGCGTGTGCGGGCGTGTTTGTATTTATCGCTGGCAGATGGCAAGAGGGGAGTTGGAAACAGGAGAGAAAGAGAGAGAGAGAGCGAGAGAGAGCGAGAGAGAGCGAGAGAGAGCGAGAGAGAGCGAGAGAGAGCGAGAGAGAGAGAGAGAGAGAGAGAGAGAGAGAGAGAGAGAGAGAGAGAGAGAGAGAGAGAGAGAGAGAGAGAGAGAGAGAGAGAGAGAGAGAGAGAGAGAGAGAGAGAGAGAGAGAGAGAGAGAGAGAGAGAGAGAGAGAGAGAGAAGAGAGAGAGAGAGAGAGAGAGAGAGAGAGAGAGAGAGAGAGAGAGAGAGAGAGAGAGAGAGAGAGAGAGAGAGAGAGAGAGAGAGAGAGAGAGAGAGAGAGAGAGAGAGAGAGAGAGAGAGAGAGAGATTGAGGGCGAGAGAGGGCAAGAGGGAGAGGGGGGGATAGGAAGAGAGGGAAAGAAAGGGAGAGGAAGGAGATGGAGAGTTTAAGTAAGAGGTGAATGACCAACATTCTAACTACTCAACATATGTCTGACTGCTTCAAGCACGATGATGAAGTACGATTCGACAATGCCTTCTTGAGACGCTGCGCAGGTTGACGGCAAGCCTGAGCACAGATAGACGACGGCGCCCTATCAATCTATGTCTCGTTGGCACTATGCCAAAAGTGTGTATTCTATAACAATTCCCACAGGTCGACAACAACGCCGTCGTGATGAAGATAAGTCTGAATCCTGCAGCCTAATTCTCGGAAACTTGAAGTGTCACGCCCTCTCATTTCTAAAACAGCCTAACGAGCTCGGCCAATCAAGTATGATTGTAGGAGGCTATCTGTATGTACCTGGAAGAGTCGACAGTGCTTGAAGATGTATCGCCAGCGCGTTGTAATAAGAGACTGAGTGAAGAGACAATCTGCATAATGAGAGAAACTGAGAAGTCGAAGACATAGGACAGTTACGTAATATTCCACACAAGCAAATATTAGTACTTAGTGAGACAACTGCGGCACGTTCCTGTGTATATATGGGACTGATATAATGATACAATTTATCAGTCCCATATATCCCATATATGTGTGTGTGTGTGTGTGTGTGTGTGTGTGTGTGTGTGTGTGTGTGTGTGTGTGTGTGTGTGTGTGTGTGTGTGTCTGTCTGTCTGTGTGTGAGTGTGTGTGTGTGTATGCCTTGGGATCCACACACACACACACACACGCACACGCACACGCACACGCACACGCACACGCACACGCACATGCACACCCACATGCGCACACACAAACATAATGTTCATGGAAATATAAGCACCTGGGGCCGGTTTCATGAAGCGGCTAAGAACGTTCTTAACGCTAAGATGATTGTTTTAGTAAATTACTAATATAAGCGAACATAAGAGTTTACACAAACACGTGATGCTAAGTAATTGCGTAACTTTAAGTACGCTTCATGAAACCGGCCCCTGGCCTCGTGATCTGCCGCTACTAAGTATTGCAATCGATAACAACATTTATGTATTCAAACGCGTTTTCATCGTAACCAATTTAATAACATTTCAGTGCCACATCCCCGTACATTGTTACAGAACCGAATATGCCGAACATTTATCTAGAGAACAAAAAACACCACACATGGTAATGTGTCATTACGTACATAATTTATCTTGTTGCTCAGTAGGCAAGCTCTCGTTTAACTGCGAGACCATTTACATATTCCATGCACTTTTTGGAATTGAGTTTTCAATTGACGTGGACGCTGCAATCGTCACTGCTGTTTTACAATCGGCCCTATGTGTCACCACTTTACCGTGTCGGAAGCTACGTTCGTCGCATTCTGCAACATAGGTCGCCCCGATCTCACAAAGAGGTTCTAGACAATGGTGAACGAGACATGTTACGCTGATGTAATCGTGCACACTGATGGATAACCCTCGCACCGAAACATTCCTCCGCCAAAAAGACGCGTTTGCTGCTTCGCATAAGTGATCAAATGAACGGAAGTGCGCAAAAGTCACGCTTCCTGTCAACTGCACGTGCGCATGACTGCTGAATACGGTGGATTATATTAGACACCGTCGCGGTCAGCAGTGCAAATTGTACGCGTGTCGATCGTTTCCGTCTTCCAGAAAGTCAATTACTCGTGACTATGTCGTCATTTCCGGGGATCGAATCGGCGGGAGACTAACCGCCTGACAATGTTCTTCCCTGGATGCTGTATGGATACATGAAGGAATGTCGAGCGCACGCAGAAACATGCGTGCGTGCACTATGCGTTGCGTGATTTCTTTCGTCAGTCAAAATGAACATATCGGTCAATGGTGGTACCCTGCATGATATATCAAAAAGCAAAGGCCTATAGAGTCTACTATTGCATGTTCTGGTTGATCACGAAGATGTTAAATGGCGTGTTCTAGTTGGAACTGTTGATTTTACTTTTAAATGAACTGACTATTGATGAGTCTTGACGTGCGGTCCCAAAGTTCACTCTTGCTTTCTCCCATGAGGTCAATATCATCTGCAAAACAGAGATTACAAATGGACCCTCCATCGTAAAATGTGTTGTAGTCTGAGAGTCTCCTGTATGGTGTTCTCGGGGAATACAATTGGTTGATAATGTCCACAACTGGTTGGTGTGCGCAATTTATCATACGTTTTCTGCATCGCCTTAAGAGACACGGTGGTGTTGCATCGTCTGACCTGCCAAAGGAAACCGTTTCATAGAAAGGTGCCGATTTACAGAAAGCACGTACAACGAATGTTGTGATGGTGGTATCATGGGCAGAGCCAACACACGGAATTGAAACGTAGGGTTGCTGTTCGTTATTGGAAAGTTCCGATACGTACAAGACATAGCAAGTCCGTGGAGAGACTTGAAGGTAGTGATACGAATCTTGAAAGTGGTTCTTTCTCAGCTAACGCAGATATTTTAAGACCGTTGTCGTATGTGTTGTATATCCTCTGATGACTAGACGAGCTTTCGCGTTCTCTGTGCGCTGTAGCCGGCGCAGTTGGCACAAGTTAATGCCAAACTAAAGTGAATTACAACTATCTAGTCCCGAGGAGATCGACGAATGGATGGTCTGTCCTGCAGCACATGTCGTGTGAAACTGGTGGATCTGCCAGCATTTTCGATCTGCAGACGAGAATATCTACAAATGGCACTGACCTGTTGCTGCAAATTGACTGCACACGCCACGCCATAAAGTCGCGTGTACGGTGAAGACAATGAGCGGTGTCTATGTGTAGGATGTCCTGCTGGGATCGGCGGGTGTCAGATGGAGTGTCAAATCATCGGCACTGTTAAGTGGTCGTTACTTGAAAGAGTGTCAAATGGGCGTTCGTTCACAGTTCCTCCTTAACAACTGCGCGTTGACATTTGCTCGTTGTGAAGATCGGTCAGTGAGCGGTCGCCAGATGTAGGACTGTCGGCTGTAGTTATTATGCGATGTTTGTCACGTTATTCTAAAACTTTGTATTGCTACAGTGGCTGTGTCAGTCGGTAATGTGTAGCGCAAACAAATCCTAGAACGGCAGGAACAGTATTCCTACGCGGTCTTGTAATTATTGACATGTGCTTTCTGGCAGTAACGTGCACCAAAGTGAGATACGTTCACAGTTAGAAGCAACGCACCGACGAATCAATATTTATATATAGAATAAACTGCTGACCATCTGGCCGCAGCAAACCAATCAAAGAGAATATTACGCTAACTCACCGGTAAATCACCAGAAAGCCAAATGTCAAGGTATAGAGTAAAAACCCTGCATAATATTGTTCAATAAACGCACTGGTCCTGTCAATGTGTTTAGTAGACACCCTGACGTTGTCAGTGTGTTCAGTATACACACTGGTGTTGTTAGTGTGTTCAGTGGACACCTGGTGTTGTCAGTGTGTTCAGTAGACACCGTGGTGTTGTAAAATGGTGTATACAATAGAGACCCTGGCTTCGGCCGTGCGCAGTAGAACATCGGACATCGTCAGGGTGTAAAGTAGAGACCAGATCAGAATGTACTGTAGCGACCCTGACCTTATCAGAATGTACAGTAGAGACCCTGGCCCCATCAGAATGTACAGTAGCGACCCTGACCTTATCAGAATGTACAGTAGCGACCCTGACTTTATCAGAATGTACAGTAGAGACCATGACCTCATCAGAATGTACAGTAGCTACCCTGACCTTATCAGAATGTACAGTAGAGACCCTGGCCCCATCAGAATGTACAGTAGAGACCATGACCTCATCAGAATGTACAGTAGAGACCCTGACCTTATCAGAATGTACAGTAGAGACCATGACCTCATCAGAATGTACAGTAGCGACCCTGACCCCATCAGAATGTACAGTAGAGACCCTGACACCATCAGAATGTACAGTAAATACCCTGACCCCATCAGAATGTACAGTAGAGACCCTGACCTCTTCAGAATGTACAGTAGATACCCTGACCCCATCAGAATGTACAGTAGAGACCCTGACCCCATCAGAATGTACAGTAGAGACCCTGACCCCATCAGAATGTACAGTAGAGACCCTGACCTTATCAGAATGTACAGTAGAGACCCTGACCCCATCAGAATATACAGTAGAGACCCTGACCCCATCAGAATGTACAGTAGAGACCCTGACCTTATCAGAATGTACAGTAGAGACACTGACCCTATCAGAATGTACAGTAGAGACCCTGACCTTATCAGAATGTACAGTAGAGACCCTGACCCCATCAGAATGTACAGTAGAGACCCTGACCTCATCAGAATGTACAATAGCGACCCTGACCTTATCAGAATGTAAAGTAGAGACCCTGACCTTATCAGAATATACAGTAGAGACCCTGACCCCATCAGAATGTACAGTAGAGACCCTGACCCCATCAGAATGTACAGTAGAGACCCTGACCCCATCAGAATGTACAGTAGAGACCCTGACCCCATCAGAATGTACAGTAGAGACCATGACCTCTTCAGAATGTACAGTAGAGACCTAGGCTTCGTCTGCGTATACAATGGTGACCATAACCTCGTCAGATTATCCAACAGAAACCCTGGCCACGCCCCATGTGTGTACATTGGATACCCTCGCCTCGTCATTGTGTACACTAGAGACCCTGACCTCGTCAGGGTGTACAACAAAACACCTGGCATCTTCAGAGTGTATAGAAGAGACCACGGCAAGGCTGTACAGTAGACGCCCTGGCTACGTCAATTTGTCCTGTCGATGTTCACACTTTCCACTCACCTCTTTATTCACACCAATTTTCAGCACTTCGTCTTTCGGTGCCCGCCACGAGGTCTTCTCGCAAGACGCTGCCCCGGAATTCATGACGCACGCTGCCCGCTAGGACGACACAGCCTAGGTATTCGGGTCCGTCAAACAGCACTGATACTTAGCACCACTCAAGTCGGTCACTTTCCAAGGCCTCGGTCTCCGCGTGCAGTGTAATACACGATGCAATGTATATATCCACCACGCAGCAAACTTAAAATCTCCACTGCCCAAGTTGTGATATTCCAGTGTCATTTGCGCACCACAAGGCTCTTGTATTCCTCTATCGGTCAGTTTAAACTGGTCATTGCAGACATGGACCACTTGCCGTGGACGCTCCAGAAGCTTGTCAGGAAGACGGCGGCGGTTGCACGGAGCTAACTTACACGACGGAGTGAGTCGGCGTGTTCCGTCTGTCGGAGAACGGTGGCGCGCCGGCCGATCGATAGCTCCGGGTGGAGGCGAACCGACATCCACGGCCGTCGTCTGTATCGCACTGGAGAACGGGTGGACGGGAGGCACACAGGGTAGGGACAGACGGGTAGATGTATATGTGCATACTGCATGCATGCATGCATGTATCTATGCCCGTCTACCTGCATGTATGCACGCATGCTTCTGCCACGGCTTCAAATTACATGCAATTTTCACAGCCTACATTCTGCTCAGTTCAAACATCATAAAATGTACTGACCTTTTTGGTGGTATCGTATTTATCATCGATTGCTGATATCCCCTTCTATCTGCATTATTAATGCCCACTGGCACAACAATAGGCCATCACGTACCGCTATATGGACTGTCATTCCCTTTCCGGTTAATGTTCTACGTTTGCCCAGTGCAGACATTAGAATAGCTCTTCCTTCAATCCTCTTGCGGTCCTTCGTCACGCACTTGTCTCTACCTTCCTGGTGTTGCACACACATCCATCTCTCTATTTCTCCTTCATCTGTTCATTCTGTCTCACTCTCTTACGAACTATCCCCCTTGGTAGCTGTCCTCCTATACCACATGTCTCCCTAACTTTCACTCTTTGTTCCCCGCACTCACCCCACTTTGCTGGCCACATCCCAATTCAAACACATCTCGTCTACGTCCACAATTTTGACGTTTCACCTTCATACATCCTCTGATCCCAACACAACAACCTCTACCTATACATCAGTCCAACTGTTAACTTAATCCAACTTTGCAAAACCGACATACACACTTACACACGTAAACACGTACACACGTACACACGTACACACATACACACATACACGCAGGGGTGACTGAATTACTTTAATTTTGTACTTGAGTAGAAGTAAAAGTAATTCACCTGAGAACTACTTGAGTAGAAGTAAAAGTAATTCACCTGAGAACTACTTGAGTAGAACTAAAAGCAATTCACCTGAGAACTACTTGAGTAGAACTAAACATAATTCACCTGAGAACTACTTGAGTAGACGAAAAAGTACCTTCTAAAAACATACTTCAAGGGTAAAAAATAAAAGTACTTTCCAAAAATACTTGAAGTAAAAGTAGAACGGAAAGATGTTTTGCCAGGCAAGTAACCAACAATAATTACTGCATCAGCGATCAAAAAATGAAGACAGAGTGAAAATAACTGTTTAACTCAAACATATATGAATTATGTATATGAATAACGATCTATAGAAAATTATGTTTTATATGTTCGCAAATTCGACGGCGGGGCACGGACGCATGTTCCCGTATCTGTCACCGTTGGTGCTAGCTACTGACCAAGAACGCCGTCGAAGTCACAGTCAGTGTGCAGGCCGCTCTATCTATATATGCGCGGTTCATGAAGCTTATTAAGATGCCCGCCAACGTCAATGTGTATTATGTTTAAATTCCATACACTGTTGAATATTGCGCTGAATAAAATTCATATATTATCTTGTACAGTTTTTAAATAGATTACGGATTAATAGGCCACGGTGAACTGAACGATAACATGGTACCGATGACGTAATGAGACCTCAGCAGCCGAACATGCAAATTAGTTGACAAATGCAGTGCTAAGGTGAACTAAAGATTGAAAATCTATAATAAATGTCAAAACACCAATTTAGAATGCACATTTACCGTGCCGAATAATATAGCGATCGATTCGCCGTTTCGTATGCGGTTGACGAATTAATATTTTGCCGCACCAAGCAAATTTGCGTTTATCGCAGCAAAAAAAATATTTATTATGCAAGGCTTAGCCTATATATGAATTTCAATTACACTTTACAAGTCGCCGAAGCCAGGCGTAGCCGCCGAAGGCGCCTATTCACGAAAGCCATGACTGGCAGAAGGGAAACAATTCGATTGATGTCGGTGCAAAACAAACAATGCTTCGCACCACATTTGCCGTTCCGAAAGACTTCACCGTAGTAAGTAAGTAAGTAATTAAGTAAGTAAGTAAGTAAGTAAATTTATTTCCTCATCCAGATAATATACAACACAATTCAAGAGCAATGTAACACAGATGAGGTGGCTACCAGAGAAGTATAACTTATCGAGCTGGTAGCCAATTAAATCAAACTCATATAGGTTACTCCCACATACATAATATTACGTATATAAATGTTGCATTCAATTGCAATAGCTTCAGGTTTACGACTTTTGTAAATTAAAGCTAGAGATGTTGTACCAATATAAGAACAAATTCACAAAAACAAGTCACAGTTATTACCGCGTTAACATAATTTACTATAGTTCTCGTTTCTTGTAATTAAGTACGTTTAATTAAATGTTGTTGACTGGCAGAACGCCAACAGGCGACGTAGTTAAGAACAAAATTAACAAAAATATATGGCGAAGTAAATTAAAGTAATAAAATAAAAAGTAACGTTACCTTAAATAAAATTACTTCGTTACAAGTAGAAGTAGTTAATATAAATTATACTTCGTTACTTGTAAAAACTACTCAAGTAGAGTAACGAAGTAGTTTTACTTCGTTACAAGTCTACATACGTCCATACGTAGATATATACGTATGCAAAGCACACACGTGCCTTCGCATACACACATCTGGCGTCGTGTGACGGCGGCATAATTCACTTCAAAATCATCAGCAGATACTTTTTGACAGCTCAATTATATTTGCACCACACGACCCTCGTTTTCTGACGATATTGAAGCCCTGGGCCGCTGCCAGTCAGCTGGGATCACACGAGTACGTATGACGTGGAAACATAAACATATAACGAGAACCATTTGTCTACCTGGACCCGTGTTTCACGAACCTGTCCATATATATATAGTTACCGACGTTTGCATATGAGTTCTACGACGTGCCTATACTCATGGTAAGGACAAGTGAACTTTTATATGTCTCAACAGCATGGCAAAGCAGTATAACTTGTACAGACTTACATATAAATACTGAAATGTATAATATAAAATACAAATAAATGTATCGTCTACAAAATATACATTTTGCAACAAAAAGAAAGGAAACAAGGCTCACTCAAACTCATGACACAGAGTTAACAAATCAACGTGTTTCACGGAACGTGGAGGCAATTCGAGATACGTCCGTTGCTGCTGCTGCTGTTGTTCCTATCGCTATCCCTGCGGTTGTTCATGCAGTAAAGTGTGCAGAGATTTACTAAGATTATACGAATTTTTGTAGACGTTAAATAAGACGAAACATAAAGCCAAAATATCAATTAAATGTTGACACGACAGGAACCTTATTGTCAATAGCATCTTGGTATCTAGGACATTGACATTTTGAACTCTGTGGGTTGTAGTAGATGTATTGTGTCCGTATATTGCAGCTGTCGGAAAATGGATGTCGATTTTGTTTCTACCTGTATAGAAAGGCAACAGTCTTAGCGTCATATATATGTCCACCTGTCCACAAAATAGTGCACAACCAGATTATCGACAGGATGACAATGACATCTATATTTGTGTCTGTCTCGGCTATCGAATATTGTCTTACAATCTGTTCTTCAGACGTTTTTTGGTTGATGCATTTTGCGTATATTAAAACTCGGAAAACCTACCCGCACATTTGCCACATAAACGATTTTTATTGCGTTTTCCATCAAATTTTCGAAAGTGTTCTTCAAATACCCGATCAGGTTACGTGGCTTACTGATATGAAAGCGACAGGGCGCAGCGCGGCAGACATGACTGCGGTCTCAAGGCACTCATGGTTCCATGGCTTTTAATTAAAAACCGGAGAATGTTTCATGATTACTGCGCAGTGACACGTGGCGCTAGTCTTGTACACATGCACAACGGTAATGTTAACTAAATGGCCTCGCGCTCTAGACGACACGCCTTGAATAATTGACACGATATACACCGATACGTTGTCATGTTTTATGTTATTACTTTTTGTAAGACTACTTGCAAATATACTGTTTGGTAAGAATGGTTGTCTTTGCGCATCGGCCCACATTGTCAGCAAAGGACGCACAACTGACTCGGAACGAGACCCGTCGTTCGTCGGCTCATTCCATTCAAGTCGGATGGGTCTGTCCTCGTCAACTGTTAATCACAAAGGTTTCATATCACAATCTGTCAAATCTACTTTATCCGTTTGTCTAAATTGTTGTCATTCTTCTTCTTCAATTCCAACACTTTTTAACAGTTCGTGATCGGTGCCAATCCGTCACATCACTTCCGCTTGCTTTACCGCGTTGTTGCAATCATCTGGTGCAAAAACAATTGCAATGACTCGATCTCCCGGAAGAAAACACTGAAACATAATCCTATGTATGTATCATAAATACCTAACGAGGCGGAGTGTTGCGTGCAGCACGACGCGCGACTGTCTAATTCGACGGCACGAAGTCGGCGTAGCGAGCTGACGATACAACATGCGTTAATGGCACGCGATTTAGCTAATCCTATTAGTTGGCTACTAGCGCGGTATAATAGAATTGCGCTAATACGTTGTGCTAGCGATACCATGAACGAAACGCTCAATTTACAGACCCTGCCATTAATCAACGGTTTCTGGTTATGTTTAGAGTTGACCCGTTTGTGCTGTGTGCGTGTGTATGTTTAGAGTTGTCCCGTTGGTGCTGTGTGCGTGTGTATGTTTAGAGTTGACCCGTTTGTGCCGTGTACGTGTGTATGTTTAGAGTTGTCCCGTTTGTGCTGTGTGCGTGTGTATGTTTAGAGTTGTCCCGTTGGTGCTGTGTGCGTGTGTATGTTTAGAGTTGACCCGTTTGTGCCGTGTACGTGTGTATGTTTATAGTTGACCCGTTTGTGCTGTGTGCGTGTGTATGTTTAGAGTTGTCCCGTTGGTGCTGTGTGCGTGTGTATGTTTAGAGTTGACCCGTTTGTGCCGTGTACGTGTGTATGTTTAGAGTTGTCCCGTTTGTGCTGTGTGCGTGTGTATGTTTAGAGTTGTCCCGTTTGTGCCGTGTACGTGTGTATGTTTAGAGTTGTCCCGTTTGTGCTGTGTGCGTGTGTATGTTTAGAGTTGTCCCGTTTGTGCCGTTTACGTGTGTATGTTTACAGTTGTCCCGTTTGTGCTGTGTGCGTGTGTATGTTTAGAGTTGTCCCGTTGGTGCTGTGTGCGTGTGTATGTTTAGAGTTGACCCGTTTGTGCCGTGTACGTGTGTATGTTTAGAGTTGTCCCGTTTGTGCTGTGTGCGTGTGTATGTTTAGAGTTGTCCCGTTTGTGCCGTGTACGTGTGTATGTTTAGAGTTGTCCCGTTTGTGCTGTGTGCGTGTGTATGTTTAGAGTTGTCCCGTTTGTGCCGTGTACGTGCGTATGTTTAGAGTTGTCCCGTTTGTGCTGTGTGCGTGTGTATGTTTAGAGTTGTCCCGTTGGTGCTGTGTGCGTGTGTATGTTTAGAGTTGACCCGTTTGTGCCGTGTATGTGTGTATGTTTAGAGTTGTCCCGTTGGTGCCGTGTACGTGTGTATGTTTAGAGTTGTCCCGTTGGTGCTGTGTGCGTGTGTATGTTTAGAGTTGCCCCGTTGGTGCTGTGTGCGTGTGTACCTCGTCTTTCTTATATTCATTAATGATACAATCTTCATAAGACCAGCAGAGCCGTAGCTAGCCTAAAACAACCGGGGGAGGGCAGTAAAACAATGCAGTCGCGGGGGTTCTCTCCCAGAAAATAAAAAAAATGCACCCCCCAGGATCACTTCCTCGCGCCGTTGCGTGCAGTGATTCACCAATTGCTTTTACACAAACAAACCTCTTCGGGTGTGGGAAGATGTTTGACTTTCTATGGACATATAACATTCCGAGGCGATTGAACCGTCTATATGTCATTGTTGACCGATTCCACTACTTGAGGCGTCGCATGGCAGAAAAGGACCGCTCGCAAGCAACGCTTCTGTCAGGTGTAGTGAGGAAGATGTTTACGGTCTTGCTCGTGACGGCGAATGTTTGACCACACGCCGAAATCGGTTCACGTGAAGACGACGGTCGTGGAACTCGAAGGACATCGTAAGTCTTTCGTCTGTTTCGTTTGTTCAACAGTACTCAGTTAGTCCTGTGTCATCTAGTTTCTGTAGGTTGGACGGCACGAGGTCTTGAGTTGCAGTGGTCACTCGAAAATCGTTCAGCCAACTCGTCAAGGACGTGGTCAATAAATGGGTAAAATATATTGATGCAATAGTAGTCAGCAGTTGATTGATCCGCGTCTCCAGCATTGGCGCGATGGCGGTGAAGCTGTCCCGTTCTGGGTTTACGAATCTCAACACCTGTAGAGTTGGTCACCAGCCTAACAGGCCGCCATATTTCTTCCCACCCTGATGGGATGGTCCTGCAGTCCCGGATGCATTTACTCGCCAACGAAATGTCCTCGTATGCATCACCCAGATTGCACTGTTTGGCT
>OZ023212.1:14979433-14991933 GCA_963995525.1 Escarpia spicata
TGAAGTCCACTGAAGACGACTGTTGAAAGCAGTCGAAACGTCCCGAGAACAAAAGGTAAACTGACTGTGAAATAAGTAAAAAATACCTCTCATTTGAACCACCCAGTCTGATGAACCTCTTCACTCAGTAATGCACTCGATATAAACAGGTTGCTTTGGAATATGTGATATTATATGTACTTTGCGGGAATGGATAGCTATAAGCTAATTAAAAAGGCGTGATAGGAAGTGGAAACATAGGATAGTTATTAAGTAGAGGATGTTTTTGGATTTTATTTGGAGTATATGTTTTAAGGGTGTGTAGCATTTAAATTAAGTAGGCCCATGCATGCACATCGTATTGTATTGTAATTAGTAATATACGGCTCCTTGACATAGATTTGTTGTTTTTGAATTTGAAAAATATACTGAAGGAAATCGATCAGACGTGTTTTGCTGTGAGTTTTAGAATGACTGAAAACACCTCGCGAGGAGGAATAAAAGACACATTACAGAGAGGGACCATTTTGAATTATTCGGCTGTCGTCGTTTCCTCATATAATAGGCCCTATGCCGTCCGTGTGGAGAATATAAGTAGTATAATTTACTTATTTTTGTGCCGTACATTGGGGACACGTCTAGTTAGTTAATAGTACAAGTAAGTCTGTACGGACGAAAAAACTGTACCCCAAGAGACACGGTAGGAATGTTTATCCAACGTCGTGTGCGCTTTCTATTCATTGAGCTGCGGCTTCTGCGCAGTGGCATAAGTCATAACATCATTCGCGCGGAGTCAATCGCTGTTAAACACAATTCAGCCTCAGTATCAAGTCTCTCCACGCGAGGAAACGCACTTTCATCAGCGAGGCACGCCGACTCAAATCGGGTGTTAACCGCCTCGAGGGAACAAATTAAATTTGACGTCTGTAGTTGCACAAGCAATGCGTTCCTTGCACGGCCGATAATAGGGAGGGCGTAGACAACTGCGCGCCCGCGGGGAGCGCAAGAGAGCAGCGGCATGGCATATAGACTCCCTTGCGCATTAACAACGCGACCACATCGATCTGTTTCGAAACCGTCGACCGACAATTCTGGCTACAAAGAAGCGAGCCGAGCGTAAACTCGATCAAACGACAAAACATCCGTGCGTCCGCATAGGAACCAACGGCGAACAATCCATCGTCGATGCGGTTTTTTATCCGTCAAAAACCTCATTTTCTATTCGCTTTGCCAGAGTAGCGTCGTCGTGGTAATCGGCTGTTCTGTCGACCGCCTCCGCAATGCCATAGCAGCCGTATTCGCATTGAAAGCTTATCTTGGCTACCGCGAATTGCGTTATTCAACCGAGAGGCGTCACCCGGCAACATGATGGAAAAAGCCGGGAAATCACTATAACATTGAGCGATGCTTTTCATCGGTAATACCGTGGTATCTTGGGTTTTCCAAAATGCGTAATTGAAAGCGGCACCACACAAAATTGAAATCAGCGCTAGTTGCCACGAACAATGTGTGAGGTTGAGTGTGATATTATATTGATAATGCATGTGATTATTAAATGAACTCATTGATGGTAAGCGTAACAATTGAATGTATTCATGATCAAATCTGACGTTTTGTTTTTTGTCGTCTGGCGGTGGGATATTCACACCCAGTCAATTAACGTTTATCCACAGAATTAATACTAACCTAAAAACATCATATTTATAACTAAAATGTTTTTTATTATTTAAAAATTAAAAGGTTTGTGCACCGTGAAATTATAATGCACGGATTTGCCACACGAGGCAGCACTGAAGGGTGCGGGTTAACTTATGAATGTTAGTTCCCGTTGCTATATAACGTCCAGTTAATTACACGAGACAGCAGAGACGATAACTAAACCATGGATTACAAGGAAGGCGTTGAACCTTGAGGTCCTGTCGGAGAAATGGGGTGTACACATGTGACGTCACGGGTTGTTACATAACAACCGTTGGTGTACGCACGTGACGTTACGTATTGCTGCTACAAAACACCCGCTGGTGTGCATATGTTACGTCACAGTTTGTTCCAGAACAACAGCTGTATTGTGCACATGTTATTACGTCACATATTGCTAATAAGCGACCAGAGCCACGGTTGGTTGAAATTAGTTTTATTATGACCACCTGACCTGCCGCCAACCACTGATCTAGTAGGCGATTTCATTGGCTGAGCTTAAATTCAGAGTTTCGCAAAGCGATCAGCCAGGGTTACTAATGGCTGGCACTGACGTAATCAGCAGCAGTGACCCCTGGCGCTCGAGGATGAATGGCAGCAATTGTCACTATTACAGTATTACGAACTTAAACTCGTTCCCACGGCCATTTAGTTTATGCTGCCGATAAATAAAGCGTTACATGCAGCAAATAATAATGTCTTGATAAAGCGAACATAACTCTACTTAGGGATTGTTTGACCACTTAATTTGACTACTAACAAACAGTAAAAACTGTAAATAATATATATATATATATATGCAAACACGAAGGTAGAATATATATATATGTATATACATATATATATATATATATATATATATATATATATATATATATATATGTATATATAGTTATATATATATATACATATATATATATATATATATATGTATATGTATATATATATACACACACACACACACACACACACACACACACACACACACACACACACACACACACACACACACACACACACACACACACACACACACACACACATATATATATATAGGACTAAAGAACGAGGTGAGTGAACCTGGTCACCCTGGAAGAGACGCACATACAATGCCCCCAAATTAGTGTATTAATATATAGTATAGGTATCACCTACACATATGTTTTCTGCCGTCATAACTATTATAAATTATATTATGTAATATACACTAACACCTTGACAATTGCCTTACTGCGATTTGTGTCATAACAACCCTATCAATGTAGAATTGGTACACGACTTGTGTCTGTGCCAGTAGCAAACGAAATAAGGTTTTTTCCTTTAGCTCCCAGTAGGATATAAATACATGTTGTGGCTGACAGCTTCGGCTAGACAATTAGCACTGTTATTTCTGCAAGTGCACATTTTTATAGGAAAAAATAAACTGCATTTGCGGGAGGTCCTTTCGACATTGCGTGCCTTGGAATAAGTTCTTATTTAAAGGAAATGCACACCTATTTTTAGTTGTTAACTGACAGGCAGCTAGCCATGAGTTTCGTATATTTAATGTGTCCAACTACTCAGCTCATTCGCCTTGTTTCAGCAATCAAGATCTCATGTGGGCCGACATACACCAGACTGAGCGAACTTCTGGCTTATAACATCCACGCCTGGCATCAGAAGATGATTCCGTGTAACTAAAAAAAGTTGCTTTAAGACAACCGCCTACAATAGAAGATAACCGCGCATCTGTCTAACACATGAGGTTTTTCACAGCTATTAAATTACACACATTATACCAATCTATACATATGTGTTTGCTATTAAATTATACACATTACACCAATCTATACATATGTGTTTGCTATTAAATTATACACATTATACCAATCTATACATATGTGTTTGCTATTAAATTATACACATTATACCAATCTATACATATGTGTTTGCTATTAAATTATACACATTATACCAATCTATACATATGTGTTTGCTATTAAATTATACACATTATACCAATCTATACATATGTGTTTGCTATTAAATTATACACATTATGTCAATCTATACATATGTGTTTGCTATTAAATTATACACATTATACCAATCTATACATATGTGTTTGCTATTAAATTATACACATTATACCAACGCTATACATATGTGTTTGCTATTAAATTATACACATTATACCAACGCTATACATATTAACGAGGAATAACATTTTCTAAGGAAGATTACTATAGTAAACATGAACATGTTTAAACATGATAACCCGACGTTAATCTCCCACAGCCGGCCACAAAATACGTAGTCTCTTACTGTAAACATCACACGCAGTCAACTATTATGCAAAATAAAACATATTCCAAGAGTTAAACGCGTGTCTAACACTGTAAAAGGCGATGACAAACGTTCAGAAGCTGTAGAACTGAGGGGGACAGTACTAATACTATCTCGACCGTGAATTGTGCAACCGCGGCCCGAAGCCAAGATCCCGTGTATGTGTGATTTATTCAGGGAAGGACCCCAATATGTAGTCTAGGAAGCCATTTGTTGCTGTCGGGACAATCAGCTCCCAGGCAGAGTCACCAGGTGCATGACTAAGTGAAGCAGGACGCGACCTGTCCTGCTGATACACCAACTGGGGTTGGCCCGATATAGGAGTGGCTTGATAGAGTGGAAGTACTCCTCGATGACAGTGCGCCCCAGAATACAGGGAAAGTGATTTTCGAAAAAGCAACTTTTGTCGCAACAAAATGTCGCTGTTGTCTTGACGTTTTGTGTTTACATTCTTACTGGTCTAACTGAATTGTGTTGTTTCTCGATAAGTCCTTGTTACTGTCCTTGGTGTTGCAAGGCCAACGTCCCCAAAATGTATAATTAACAAAAAACCGTGTGTTTTGTCTCCCAAACCATGAGTTTTGAAGTAAGGCTAAGGCAAATTTCACGAGGGATTGCTGACACTAAGATATTGCAGGACATAATATATAATTATAGTTTGCCTGTCTTATTAATCCTTAAAATGGCACATTTTGTATAACGGGCCAAAATGGTCGAAGTTTACAAACTTGGAAGCAGTGTAATGCAAAACCACTATTGTATTTTTCTGTCTGAGTTTCAAATGCAATTGAGGATTGTACTGTAACAAAATCGTATTTCGAGAGAGAACTAAAAATATCAGGGCGTTTTTATGATGGACACATGTTGGACTCACCGACAGAAAACACTATACACAAAAATAGGAAACGTTCACCATTTTAAAGATTTCAAATGTACCAGCTATCCTCTACTATAACTCCTTCGATGGCAAAACCAATATTCACGATAGTTTCAGGTCAAACGAGAACGAAACCGAAGCGTTGTGAGAGAAGTCCAACAGGGCAATGTCAGTGGGGGGAGAACAGCTAAGATGTGGTTCGATGGCGCCAACAAATGGACGAGCAAAGATCTCATGTAGGCAAGGTTGAGTTACGTAATGCTACAGACAAAACCAATCGCATTATTCACACTCCTGTTTGCACGTGAGAAACTATTCTTGTTTTGTAAAAAAAAAGACGCCTGTAGCCCTGTAGCAGTGGTCCAAAAACCAGATCCGAACACTGATGCAGCCGAGCCTTGTTAACCATTACGATAATAGAGAAATTTACAAATGTCGCCATCAAGGCATTGAAAAGCACTAAGTTGCATTCCATTCATATATTTATGCTTGCAAATTCATCACTTTTCTTCATCAATTTAAATTGGCAAACGTCTCGATCAATTTCATTTATGTGTTGGTCCCGATGATGGATATAAACCAATAACTTTACAGCGTGGATGTGTAAACGTCGTCACATTGTGTACAGTTATATTACACATTAGCGACCTGACATTTTAAATGATGACATTCATCGTTTATTTATGGCATTTGTTCAGCTTTGTTGATGCAAAGTGCACACGACCTAACCACATTCAAACACAAAACGAATTGCTAAATTACCTAATTAAATATTCATGATGATTATATAATACAACTGTAAACACTAAAGCATTACCTTAATTGACCGAAATATTCACAGAGGAATCGGGATCGAGCGTATGTGATGTAGCGCTACTGTACATGGATCGGCCTACTACATATCTCACATCATGTGTGTGTGCGTGCGTGCGTGTGTGTGCGTGTGTGTATGCGTGTGTGTGTGCGTGTGTGTGTTGTGTTGTGTTGTGTTGTATTTATGTATGTATGTATGTATGTGTGTGTGTGTGTGTGCGTGCGTGCGTGCGTGCGTGCGTGCGTGCGTGCGTGCGTGCGTGCGTGCGTGCGTGCGTGTGTGTGTGTGTGTGTGTGTGTGTGTGTGTGTGTGTGTGTGTGTGTGTGTGTGTGTGTGTGTGTGTGCTTGTATGATGTAGCGCTACTCTACATGGATCGGCCTACTACATATCTCACATCATGTGTGTGTGCGTGCGTGCGTGCGTGTGTGTGCGTGTGTGTATGCGTGTGTGTGTGCGTGTGTGTGTGTGTGTTGTGTTGTATTTATGTATTTATGTATGTATGTATGTATGTGTGTGTGTGTGTGCGTGCGTGCGTGCGTGTGTGTGTGTGCGTGTGTGTGTGCGTGCGTGTGTGTGTGTGTGTGCGTATGTGTGTGTGTGTGTGTGTGTGTGTGTGTGTGTGTGTGTGTGTGTGTGTGTGTGTGTGTGTGTGTGTGTGTGTGTGTGTGTGTGTGTGTGTGTGTGTGTGTGTGTGTGTGTGTGTGTGTGTGTGTGTGTGTGTGTGTGTGCGTACGCGTATATGTGTATTAGTGTATATGTGTATTAGTGTATGTGTGTATGTGTGTATGTGTGTATGTGTGTATGTGTGTATGTGTGTATGTGTGTATGTGTGTAAGTATATGTGGTGCGGTGGTGGTGGTGGTGGTGGTGGTGGTGGTGGTGGTGGTGGTGGTGGTGGTGGTGGTGGTGGTGGTTGTGGGTGTGGGTGTGGGTGTGGGTGTGGGTGCGGGTGCGGGTGTGTTTGTGATAGGGGTGACTATCGGAGGTAGGTTTGTGATAGGGGTGACTATCGGAGGTAGGTTGTCTATCACGATAGCTGTATCTGTTGCGATGAAGTCAAACAATACCAAGCTGTCCGCATTTCTATTGTAATTTATGCCCATTAGCTCAGCTATGTAACAAAACACTGCTATGTTTATTACGACATCCGGACATTGTGGATGTCGTAATAAACAGTATTGCAGCAACACAAGTAAATCTGCAATATGTACGCTACAGCGACTGACAACGACTGCGCTATATACGCCGTCACGGCGGCTTTGAGGGTAGCGCAGTCGGTGTCAGTCGGTGTAGGATATAGTCAGGGGGCTTAATCACATACTTGTTCACGTAGCTCCATAAGCACCATTTTTGGAACAGCGTTAGATATGGCCATCAAATTTCATATTTTCGTAAGAGCCAAGCTGGGCTCCTGCTGTGGCAACCATATTGGACAAATCCAAGATGGTCGCCATCCGGAGTAAGGCTGTGCAATAACTTGAGTACCAGACGTTGTAGAACCATAAATGTTACCATTTTGTAGGGATTTTCGAGTATGGGGAATCCATTTCCGGTGTTATTTTGCCAGGTCGTGATCACGTGATAAAGTCACATTCAAGGTAATTTTTGCTTAAAATATCGATATTTTTATATCTGTAAAGTATATTCACCATATTGGTGTCAAGTTCCATCTTTAAAAAATACCTTAGAATCTAAGGGAGCGTTATCTAACCTGGGGGTAATTACCCCATGGGGTGATTCGGGCATTTTCTGGGGGTAAAACAAGCTTATGGATTTTTCAGCAATTTATTCATCCCGACTACGCTCTTGTAGCACACTATCTTGAAGATATATTTTTGTTTGGAAAGACGTGTCAGAAGTTAAGGATGTGTCATACTAAAAATAAGGAGTCCCTTGCAATCTGAGAGGGTCTCATCAAGCCATATCTAGTTGAAGCACCGAGGGTCGTCCTTGGCGAAGAACAATATCTGAGACGTGCGAGGTCACTTAATGTTAACAAACCTACCGACGCTTCGCGCTTCATTTGAATGGGATCAACATAATTATATTGTCCATAATTACTTGTACCTAAAACGTACCCCGGGTAGAAAGTCTGTTTACCATGAAGTGCCACAGTATTTTCTCTTCCAAATGGAGGGTAGCTGGTTATCATCGAGAGAGCATGTCATCGTGTTTTCGAATTTAGATAAAAACATCGTGTTCTTGGAAAGCAGAGAACCGCTAGACCAACATTTCAGGCGATGATGTCAGACAGAGAGGCCATACAGTTATTATAACGTTTGGCTAAATTGTACATCTTTTGGTGAGATCGGTCCAGCCGAACCTTTCACAAGAATGTCATAGGGTTCATCTTCACAACTCAAGGCAAAGTTGCCAGCTCCCTGCGCAAATCCAGTTTTACCAATATGACGTTCATGTTA
This sequence comes from Escarpia spicata, assembly GCA_963995525.1. Classification (NCBI taxonomy): domain Eukaryota; kingdom Metazoa; phylum Annelida; class Polychaeta; order Sabellida; family Siboglinidae; genus Escarpia; species Escarpia spicata. Next base: position 14,987,548 of record OZ023212.1, read on the forward strand.
ATGAGGTATCCATGTTCTCCAAATTGCCACCGTCATATACTTTCCATTGTAGAGTCCATCCTTTAGCCCCGGTGCAAATAATGCGCGAAGACTATTCGTACACAAATATCCACCACTGTCTACAACCAGGTACTCATTCATACAACTGAGTAAACTGAAGCAACAGCGCCTACACAGCAGTGGAGGTGGGAGATACTCTTGAAACTGAGGGATAGACGCAGATCCAACAGGTATCCCTACAGGAAGATACTCCACCAATTAAAAAGCTTTAAAGACAGGAGTAACAATGTTGGTAGAACAGAGAGAGGCCATACTAAACAAAGTCGTCATATTCACGGATGCACTGTCGGTGTTACAGGCACTATCCAACCACCAAAACAAAGAACTCAATCTCCTTGCCAGTTCTATGTCTGCACTGCAGAACGCTACCGGACAGACAGCGCCCCAGTGGACCCCAGCACACTGCAACATCCAGGGAAACAATGACGTGGACAGACTGGCAAAGGAAGCGGGACAACTGGATCAAGAGGAGAGGGAGGTCACATATAAAGAGGCAAAATAGTCGTGTATCACAAGGAGAGAAACAGGTGGTTGAAACAGCACCCAACCTACAACAACAACGACAACTATTACCAACTCTCCAGAGAAGATCACGTAATATTGGTTCGCCTGAGGACTGGGCACTGCACTCAGACACCATATGCACTCTAAGTTACACATTGGAGAAACATACATATGTCCACGTGGCATGGCTCCGATGACTGTGAAACACATCCTTCGAGATTGCCAAATACAACAAAATGACAGAAAGACAACCTGGTCAACAGAGACATCAGTAAAATACAAGATCTACGGCCCTCTGGAAAAAAACCTTCAACGCACAACGACCTACATTCGAGAGACCAAAGATGCAGTTTGAGCGAACGCCGAAGAAGAAGACGGATATCAAATTAAGTCGAATATTACGTTACACTATAGTATGTTTTTTGGTTAATAAATTCGCCGTGTGGCAGGGGCTCAGACTAAATTACACCAACATGCCGACACATGATAACACAGTAATGGGCGATGTTTCTATGGTCGCGAAAATTGAACCGAGTATTAACTGTCCTCACTCAAACAATTGTGATTAAGTTCTATATTTCGTAAAAGCTCCGACGAGGCCTTCCGGCGAGCATGCATTGCTTGGATCGGCGAAACGTGGACAGCAGAAGAGGTGAATATTGTTGGCACTTCCCCCACATTCGCATGGTGCAGACTGCGTCTCCTCATTGCTTTGTAGCGCCCCTCTCTCTCTTCGTCTTCGCTCGACTGACACTGGCGCGCAGACGGTTAGACGACCGCCAGGATATCCCTGGTTGACTACACACTTCTGGCATTGTCTCGGCTTGACGTAGTCCTATCAGGGCTGATGCTGGTGTATCTGTCCGTCGTCTATTCCATGTCTCCAATCAGCTGCTGCTGCGCGATACCTTCAACAATTTGGGGAGTTCAAGAATATTTTCGGTGATTTCAGTTGGCTCGCAGCAGGTGCAAGGGTGGACAGCTAATGTGTTGCATCTGCCACAGGTTGAGATGGTTCTAGGCAATGGGCAACACTCCTTTTGATGTCGGCAGGTGTAAACTATCTATGTTGTTTGGTTTCAGGCATTCTGTTACTAGGGCAAGGTTCCACAGGGATGTTTATAGGCATTGGTATTGCCCGCAAGACACATTTTCGGCGTTTGTGTTGCAGAGAACCGCCGGATATCAATGCTGGAGCGCTACTTTCCCAGTTTGAGTTTGCTCGTTTACTGATGGTGTTGATCCACGCATTTACCATCTGCTTGGTGTCTCTGCTGTGCAATTTGAGTGTTTGTGTTCTGTACATATGGCGCAAAAGTACACTACAATGGCTTTCTTGGTAAGACTGTGCTGCTTAGCGTCTTTGTTCTTCAGATGAACGGCACATAGCTGGGTCATGGTTCCGTTTGCGCGCAGTTCGTTCAAAGTATTGCGTTATGCTACCATGGTTGCAACATTGGAGAGGGTGTTGTTTCGATATCGGGAAATGTTTGCCAGTTGATGGCATGCACAAGCCAGCTGCGTGTTTCAAGGTGATTTTGTTTAAGTTGGTCACTTGGGTTGAAACCATCGACGTTACTACGTTTCCCTGCAAGGAATGGTCCGGTTCTTTGCCTTTGTCACCGACGTTTGCCACAGGACTACGCCAGATCGCTGGTCCTCCTGGACACGTCGTACCATGTCAGAACGATGGAGGTCTGCTGTCTTCCCCCACACTTTGGCGAAGACGCGGCGGTAGTTAGCGGTGTCACATGTCGCCGATAGGTAAACGCAAATAGATCCTATGATGAGACTTGTTGAGCAGCTGGTTCGAGATTATGTTTTTAAAACAAGACCATTGAGATGATTTTTTCCCTAACATGTTGCGTAGGGCAAGCCGGATCACGACCAGTCGCTCAACAGGTGTGTGTGTGTGTGTATGTGTATGTGTGCGTGTTTGTGTGTGTGTGTGTGTGTGCGTGTGCGTGTGCGTGTGTGCATGTGTATGTGTATTGGTATGTGTGTGTGTGTGCGTGTGCGTGTGCGTGTGTGTGTGTGTGTATGGGTATGTGTGTGTGTATGTGTGCGTGTTTGTGTGTGCGTGCGTGCGTACGTACGTCTGTGTGAGTGAATGCGTACGTGCGTGCATGCGTACGTGTGTACATGTGCTGTGCGTGTGTGTTTGTGCTTGCTCGCACGTGTGTGTGTTATGTGTGTATATACATACATACACCTATACACACACGCACACACACACACACACACACACACACACACACACACACACACACACACACACACACACACACACACACACACACACACACACACACACACACACACACATACACACACACACACACACACGTACGTGCGTGCAAGTGCGTGCGTGCGTGTGTGTATGTGTGTGTGTGTGTGTGTGTGTGTGTGTGTGTGTGTGTGTGTGTGTGTGTGTGTGTGTGTGTGTGTGTGGGTGTGTGTGTGTGTGTGTGTGTGTGTGTGTGTGTGTGTGTGTGTGTGTGTGTGTGTGTGTGTGTGTGTGTGTGTGTGTGTGTGTGTGTGTGTGTGTGTGTGTGTGTGTGTGTGTTGCAACAATGTCTATCGAACTGATCGCTTCTCAGAGAAGTCAAATTGATGCTAGAATGAATATGTGTCATACGCTTAAATCTGATATAAGGATCTATGTCAAATATGTCAAATTTTTACAGAAACATTAGCCCCATCTAACGTGGAAATTTGAACAATCACAATTGCCACGATTTTTCGATGAAGCGCATTGCTAATGGCGTTATCATTTCCATAGTTACATACATACACACATGAACCTACGCTTAGGCACACGCACACAACACACATACAAACCTGAACCTACGCTTAGACACACGCACACAACACACGTACACCCCTGAACCTACGCTCAGACACACGAACACAACACACATACAAACCTAAACCTACGCTTAGACACACGCACACAACACACATACACATCTGGACCTACGCTCAGACACACAAACACAACACACATACACACCTGAACCTACGCATAGACACACGCACACAACACACATACACATCTGGACCTACGCTTAGACACACGCACACAACACACATACACACCTGAACCTACGCTTATACACAGGCACACAACACATATACACACCTGAACCTACGCTTAGACACACGCACACAACACACATACATACCTGAACCTACGCTTAGACACACGCACACAACACACGTACATACCTGAACCTACGCTTAGGCACACGAACACAACACACACACACACCTGAACCTACGCTTAGACACACGCACACAACACACGTACACACCTGAACCTACGCGTAGACACACCCACACAGCACATACGGACTTTTGTCTGCGGATCGGTATCAGTTTTATCGGTTGCAACAATACAGCCAGTTAACGTCACAGTAATCCATCGTCCTTTTCAATGAAACAGCTCTGCCTTCAGTTATGAAATGGACACATGTAGACAGATAGAGATTGCGTCACGGACACTAACAAAGCATAGCATTTTCGTTACGCACGGCTGCTTTTCTGATAAACGACGTTGACATCTTGCCGGTTAGGTTTTGTAGAACTGAATACGACGCGGCGACTGTGACGTTCAAGTTCTTGTCAATAACCTAGCTCAAAGCAACAGATCTATTTTTCGAACTCGTCCTGTTCCATTTCGCGGACTTGCGTCACAGAGTGATGAATACAAAACTCGGAACACGTCAACGCTACGCGGCAAGAATGTGTTAAAAAAAATGGACGAACGCCAGACAATCTCTGCGTGTTTGTATGTGACGTAGGACGTAACTTGCAGCTGCA
>OZ023212.1:14996933-15004433 GCA_963995525.1 Escarpia spicata
CGTGGCTTAACACTTCCGAAATACGTCAATTTGGTGTTGTCGTAAACAGGATTACCTGATGAAATGTAAAGTGTCTTGAGTGTTCACACAAGGACGGGGTATTGCGCTATATGCGAACTTACCTTAACATTTACTTTCTTGTTTTATTATTTTAAGTACCATTAAAGAAGGAAAGTTACGCAAATGGAAGATGGTGTCTATTTGTATCAATTTACAATTAAAGGGAGTCGGCAAGTTCTTCTACCCGCAATTAGCCAGCGTATAGTCATTTTTAACAGCATTAGTGCCAATAAAGCTTGCTTTGGAACTGGACGTTTTGTTTACCATTTGAACATGTTGCGGGGGCGTATCATCCAAATTGCAAGCGTTGTTACGAGCTTACTAAATATAATTTGGCGAGCAGCATACCTTCAACATAGTTAGCATAGAAATAAGAACATTAGATTAATTAATAAAAGAAAAACAAGGAACAGCCTGTTTCCTTTTATTTCTAAAAGAGTTCTTATATTTCAGTAGATCGGAGTTGTCTGTGTATGTTCAGGGGTTTCATAAGAATACCACTATCCACCTGTGTAAGCGCCAGGCAGGTGGCTGGTGGTATTCTCAGCACCAGCCTCTGTTGTCAAACACACATGATCCCGTCCACGATTTATCTTCAGTTCCGAAAACAGATCTAGCTACCGATGATCAACGATGCAGTAGCGATGCAATATTTTGAGGAATAAACATGACAGAGGCGGTGTTTTACGCTAACAACCGTGTTTACTGAAAAATGGCCTGCGCCAGCTGTTGCGGGCGGTGCAGCGATTTTGGCATTATTATATGTTAGACGGGGGCAAACGATCTATCACCTGATAAATTCACCAAACAAGGTGGACACGTATAATATTATGTGTTGTTTAGAGGTGGACCCAGAGAGCGTATTGTGGGTGGCGTAACACCTCAAATTGCATTCCTTTGAGGCTCTCCAAAAGGCTTCCACGGGCAGCCTAATCAAATTCATATTGGTTGGGCTGAGCCGGAGCTGCATCACTACCAGGTTGTCGGATCCTGACACCGGAAGATTGCCAGGAGGGTACTGTTTAACTTTTATTAAAACGGTGGCACATTCGAAAGGTATAAGGGGCACGGTACTCTAAAGGAGAATTCGTTCATAACTAATGAAAACGACGTTGTAGTTGCACTCGAAGACGTCCAGAAGAACACGCACAATAAAAACGTCTATGCATTTCGGTGCAATGGAATATGCAGAGGACCCGTAGCACGCAAACCGACGACATGAAACGATTCAAGACGTATCACTCAAAGACAGGGAGAAACCGTACACATGAAACAGAGTTTCTCGAAGTGAATTTACATCGCTCTGATTTCTACCAGTTGAAATTTAGCACGTTCTTTGTCTTAGTTCTATTGCAGTACGCATGGTAGTGTTTTAATTGTATTGCATTCAAAATATACGAACTAATTTTATTTATTCTTCACTTGTGGCTCGAACGATAGTTATTGTCAAAACATTAATAAGTTAACGAGAAGACTATTACAATGTTTCAGGTTAACGTGACTTGGCTACACATGTACAATGCTCAACAATATTTAAAAGTCAAATCAGTTAACGGCTTTAAACGAACGACATACTAATAAAGCATGACAGAAAGATCAATGTGCTATTTAAAACTATTCATTACATCCCGTATGAATTTACGCAATATAATTACCTTTGCATGCAAGCATTTCTTATTAAACAACTGATCCATGTTATTAAAAATACTCGACCTCGCAAAATCATACGTGAAACCAATCGTGTTCTCGTACCGTGAAAATGACATTTCAATTGCAATAATGAAAGTAGTCCCAATGTCGATAGAACTACCTACTCAAAATGTAACATGTGCAACCTGTCGTGTTTTTTTCGATACTAACTCGATGATTACAGGCAGGGAATTTACACGTAAATCTCGTGACAGAGAGGCAGTTAGTTACAGTTCAATGTATTTCCGTTGCCTGGACGCGTTGTGACTGAGCAAAAGTACTAATCGCAGTATTTTTGTAAGGCAACTTACGTGGGCCTAATTGTATTTTATAGTAAATTAAAATTGTAAATATATATGTGTGTGTGTGTGTATATGTATATATATATATATATATATATATATATATATATATATATACATATATATAATTTACTATAAAATACAATTTATATATATATATATATATATATGCACGCTCGCACACACACTTCCTAAAAATTAATATATTATAATTATAAAATATGCATGAACATACACACATAGACACGCACGCACGCACACAAGCACGCACACACACACACACACACACACACACACACACACACACACACACACACACACACACACACACACACACACACACACACACGTACACATTATCGTATCCAAACTGTCCACTACTAAACCAGGTCCATCACCGATACCAAAGAACAAGCCTACCACACGGCGGAGCGTTGGAGAGAGAAATATATTGATACCTTTAATCGAACGATAGAAATGGAAAAATTTACACATGTGTGAAATACGTGTTTAACAATTAATTATATTCTCGAAATGAACTACCATTCTAAACACACAACATCCGCAGATAGTTGTTTACGACAGTCCACTTATATCTCTGAATTCCAGTACAGTCAAACGTCGCTTTACCGTCACCTCGGTAATACAGTCAACTCACAATTAAGGTCACCCTGGGACAGTCCAACATTATTTTGTAACAGAATAGTATATGAAATTAGTTCCCGTAAATTCGTAATACATTCACCTCGTTCATAGATATTGACCGTAATACTGAGGTTTCACTATATGTTGTGAGACAACGTGCGCGGAAGACCTGCTTAGTCGACAATTTGAAACATTCCTATTGGTACAAGTGGAACGTTCTAATTCAGCGAAACAATCAGTGTCAGCCCGCCTTGGTCTCGGCCGTTGCAAGCTACCACCCACGGCAAGCGTTAATCCGCGAACGTTGCGGAGCGTAATTGCCGCGGGAAACAGGTGTTAGCGCGCCGTAAAGTCCACTTAATTATGAGTGAAGTCTAACAGGTTGCCTCGGCCGGGGCGGAATGGCGACGGGAATACACTTGACGCGGCACGAGCCTACAGCATGGCCGTCAATCAGCGGTCTGGCTTCTGGGCACGCTACTCGGGTGTACACGGTTCTCGGGTGTACACGGTTCTCGGGTCTACACGGTTCTCGGGTCTACACGGTTCTCGGGTGTACACGGTTCTCGGGTCTACACGGTTCTCGGGTCTACACGGTTCTCGGGTCTACACGGTTCTCGGGTCTACACGGTTCTCGGGTCTACACGGTTCTTGGGTCTACACACTTCTCGGGTCTACACGGTTCTCGAGTCTACACGGTTCTCGGGTCTACACACTTCTCGGGTCTACACGGTTCTCGAGTCTACACGGTTCTTGGGTCTACACGGTTCTCGTGTCTACACGGTTCTTGAGTCTACACGAGTCTCGGGTCTACACGGTTCTTGGGTCTACACGGTTCTCGGTTCTACACGGTTCTTGGGTCTACACGGTTCTTGGGTCTACGCGATTCTCGGGTCTACACGGTTCTTGAGTCTACACGAGTCTCGGGTCTACACGGTTCTTGGGTCTACACGGTTCTTGGGTCTACACACTTCTCGTGTCTACACGGTTCTCGAGTCTACACGGTTCTTGGGTCTACACGGTTCTCGTGTCTACACGGTTCTTGAGTCTACACGAGTCTCGGGTCTACACGGTTCTTGGGTCTACACGGTTCTTGGGTCTACACGGTTCTCGGGTCTACACGGTTCTTGGGTCTACACGGTTCTCGGTTCTACACGGTTCTTGGGTCTACACGGTTCTTGGGTCTACGCGATTCTCGGGTCTACACGGTTCTTGAGTCTACACGAGTCTCGGGTCTACACGGTTCTTGGGTCTACACGGTTCTCGGTTCTACACGGTTCTTGGGTCTACACGGTTCTTGGGTCTACGCGAGTCTCGGGTCTACACGGTTCTCGGGTCTACACGGTTCTTGGATCTACACGGTGCTGGTGTCTACACGGTTCTTGGGTCTACACGAGTCTCGGGTCTACACGGTTCTTGTGTCTACACGGTTCTCGGATCTACACGGTTCTTGGGTCTACACGGTTCTTTAATCTACACGATTCTCGGGTATACACGGTTCTTGGGTGTACACGATTCTCGGGTCTACAGCCTCACTCGGTCAAGCCATCCCGTGTAGTCGACCACGGCTTTGCCCACTGAAAATAGACTTGCAGTAGTCGTAGTCAACAACAAACGTTTATGGTTATAATAGTCAACGTTTTTTTCAGTGTAGGTACGGTGGTAAAACATAATGATCTAACATCTACCATGGTGTAGGTACGGTGGTAAAACGTAATGTTCTAACATCTACCATGGTGTAGGTACGGTGGTAAAACATAATGATCTAACATTTATCACGGTGTAGGTACGGTGGTAAAACATAATGATCTAACATCTACCATGGTGTAGGTACGGTGGTAAAACGTAATGTTCTAACATCTACCATGGTGTAGGTACGGTGGTAAAACATAATGATCTAACATCTACCATGGTGTAGGTACGGTGGTAAAACATAATGATCTAACATTTATCACGGTGTAGGTACGGTGGTAAAACATAATGATCTAACATCTACCATGGTGTAGGTACGGTGGTAAAACGTAATGTTCTAACATCTACCATGGTGTAGGTACGGTGGTAAAACTTAATGATCTAACATCTACCATGGTGTAGGTACGGTGGTAAAACATAATGATCTAACATTTATCACGGTGTAGGTACGGTGGTAAAACATAATGATCTAACATCTACCATGGTGTAGGTACGGTGGTAAAACGTAATGTTCTAACATCTACCATGGTGTAGGTACGGTGGTAAAACATAATGATCTAACATCTACCATGGTGTAGGTGCGGTGGTAAAACATAATGATCTAATATCTACCATGGTGTAGGTACGGTGGTAAAACGTAATGTTCTAACATCTACCATGGTGTAGGTACGGTGGTAAAACATAATGATCTAACATCTACCATGGTGTAGGTACGGTGGTAAAACATAATGATCTAACATCTACCATGGTGTAGGTACGGTGGTAAAACGTAATGTTCTAACATCTACCATGGTGTAGGTACGGTGGTAAAACGTAATGTTCTAACATCTACCATGGTGTAGGTACGGTGGTAAAACATAATGATCTAACATCTACCATGGTGTAGGTGCGGTGGTAAAACATAATGATCTAACATCTACCATGGTGTAGGTGCGGTGGTAAAACATAATGATCTAACATCTACCATGGTGTAGGTACGGTGGTAAAACGTAATGTTCTAACATCTACCATGGTGTAGGTACGGTGGTAAAACATAATGATCTAACATCTACCATAGTGTAGGTGCGGTGGTAAAACATAATGATCTAACATCTACCATGGTGTAGGTGCGGTGGTAAAACGTAATGATCTAACATCTACCATGGTGTAGGTACAGTGGTAAAACATAATGATCTAACATCTACCATGGTGTAGGTGCGGTGGTAAAACGTAATGATCTAACATCTACCATGGTGTAGGTACAGTGGTAAAACATAATGATCTAACATCTACCATGGAGTAGGTACGGTGGTAAAACGTAATGTTCTAACATCTACCATGGTGTAGGTACGGTGGAAAAACATAATGATCTAACATCTACCATAGTGTAGGTGCGGTGGTAAAACATAATGATCTAACATCTACCATGGTGTAGGTACGGTGGTAAAACGTAATGTTCTAACATCTACCATGGTGTAGGTACGGTGGTAAAACATAATGATCTAACATCTACCATGGTGTAGGTGCGGTGGTAAAACGTAATGTTCTGACACGACTACCACAACGGCGCTACTGCAGTAAAGTGTTTAGTCTTACACCACTGTGATCCGAGTAGAACCGGACATTGCACGAAGTGGTTCAACAGTCGCCGAGTCTCATCCTCAGCGCTCCTGTACTGCCACACGAGTGCTGCCCCCTACGGTACAAATATAGAACAATCACAATAAAACAACGCATTATGATACTTGATACATCTACTGTGTAGGAATACAAACGTAACGAAAATAAACCTGGAGGTGGTGGTGGTGGTGTGTGTTTGTGTGTGTGTGTGTGTGTGTGTGTGTGTGTGTGTGTGTGTGTGTGTGTGTGTGTGTGTGTGCGTGCGTACGTGCGTTCGTGCTGCTTGCGTGCGTGTGTGCGTGTGCGTTTGTGTGACTTCGTGAACCTTTTTTGTGCTGTGGGAACAACAGTCGTTTTGATTATTTTACCACCAAAAATGTGTGTCTGAGGTGTCCCGTTGGTGAAGGCACAACAGTTGAAGAGGAATAACAGTTATCGCAGCATCCTCTTAGTACATTGTACGCACTCTGACAGGTTTTATTCGCAACTTGGCTTCCGGGAAGACGACAGTGCCCCCGCCTCTGACGTCATTCAACTGGAACAGTCTCAACAGTGTGAACATTATATTTAAATTAGACGGTAATGATAATTTTAGTTACTGATTAAGACAAGTTGTGATTCCTAGTAATATTTATAACAACAACACTTTCTATTATTATTTATTACTATTATTATTTTGAAATGTCCTTATGTGTTTTAGCATAACAAAGTAACTAATATCGTAATAGGTATTATTATTGTTAGTATTAATAATAGCGGTAACGAAACGTAACGCACCATTAACAGCAGCAACTGCCGCCTTAAGCTTAAGGAGACTCAATTAAAACATGAATGTGCCACAAGGGCAATGTCATCATTATAAATGTCTTTATCTTTACTAGTGATGCTGTCAACGTGTTCCTCTGATCTAAGTTGACTGAAATAAGTTAAAGAAATTATGTAGTTCGAATACTTGCAAGAGCAGGTGATGTAACATATGCTTTTGTAATCGACGTGGTTTACTTACAAAAAGCATGTAGTGCACTATCTTGCCGTGATCTCTAATCTACAAGAGATTTCACGTAACGAAGGTTTGTAACAAGTGTGCATGACAACAACTAATACAGATGGTTACTAAGTAGATACTAGGCTACGCAAACATGTCATAACGTTTATGCATTCTGCAAGACGACAATGTTGAGATGTAACTGGTTACAACGCACGTTATATGCACACACATGCGCTCGCGTGCGCATATACATCAATTCACGCAGTCACATTCGCGTTTGATTATGTGTGTGTTTGTGCAAGCACGTGCGCACACACATACACACACACAATAAATGCACCCGAACATGCACATCACAAGATCACACACACGCACGCACTCACGCATGCGCAAGAAGGCACGGACGCAGACCTACTCGCTCAACACAAATCCCCAGTTTAGATTGTTTGTTCTCTAAATACCAAGTTCCTCCCAGGCCGGGCCCGTGAGAAACACCGAACAGTGTACGACAACATGTCAGCTGAC
>OZ023212.1:15011596-15080622 GCA_963995525.1 Escarpia spicata
CAAACGAACAGTATTCTAATATCAGCTTCATTTCCAAAATACTAGAAAAGGTTGTAGCAAGTCGTCTAAGGTCTCACATTATCACAAATGTCTTAACTAATGTGTCACAATCAGCATATAGGCAGTTTCATTCAACAGAGACTGCCCTTTTAAAGGTTCATAATGACATTAACTTGAACATTAATAATGGTAAAGTGACTGCACTTACGTTACTAGATCTCTCTGCCGCGTTTGACACGATTGATTACAGCATTCTCATTGAACGCCTATTAAAGTGGTACGGTATATCTGGCAGAGCTCTAAGCTGGTTTTCTTCGTACCTAACTGATAGATACCAAACTATAAAGATTGGGAACTGTTTTTCAGCTGCACTGCCGGCTTTATTTGATGTTCCACAGGGTTCTGTTCTTGGGCCTTTCCTTTTTACTCTTTACACCACGCCACTAAGCTCTGTTATACATAGACATAACTTAGATCATCATCTTTATGCTGATGATACTCAGATCTACATTTCGTTGGCTACCCTGGATACAAATCGCTCCCTTAACCAACTTAACCAGTGATTTCCTTCAAGATATCTTCCACTGGATGACTGACAGCAAGTTGAAATGAAATGCAAATAAAACTGAATTGATCATTATTAGTACTCCAATGCAGCATTGTAAACTGGATGGTTTTTTCCCTACGGGTATTTTGAATCAGTATATCACGCCAGCAACCTCGGTGCGGAATCTAGGAGTGATCTTTGATAGTAACTTCAATTTCCGACAACACATATCTCAAACATGTCGCTGCTGTTTTTATGATATTCGTGATCTTCGCTGTATTCGCCGGTATATGTCATTTTATGTTGCTAAGACTATTGCAACAGCGCTTGTTAGTAGCAGACTTGACTATTGCAATTCCCTCCTTTATATTATCGCTAGCAAGGATATCACAAAACTTCAGCGTGTCAAAAATTGTCTAGCAAGAATTGTTACAAGATCTCCTCGTTTTTCTCGCTCTGTACCACTTTTGAAGTCTTTGCATTGGCTTCCTGTACGATATCGTATACTATTTAAGATATGTACCATTACATACCAGGCACTGTCCAATAAGCAACCATCTTATTTGCGTTTATTGCTTACTCCTGTAAGAACACCTATTCAGCTTCGATCATCTAGTTCTGACCTACCTTTTGTTCCTAGAGTCAACACTAACATTGGAACTAGGGCTTTTTCTGTTGCTGCACCAACTCTTTGGAATATGCTTCCCCTTAGTGTTAGATCAGTTGAAAATATTACAAAATTCCGTCGTCATTTAAAAACGTATCTTTACAACCTTGCTTATCCACCGTAGCACCCTAGCGCCTTGACCCATCTGTTGACAACTGGAAAACTACTTATGGATTTTGAGATTGACCAACTCTTTTGTTTTGATGCGCCCCTGAGCTTGGTTTCCAAGGATTTGGGCGCAATAGAAGTTATCTTATTATTATTATTATTATTGGATTTTTCTAATTAAGTAGACATTCAAGTTCTAAAATCCATCAAAACATTGGGTAGACTCCACTGCACGGTTCAACTCCAAATAACTGTTTGGCGGCAAGACTAAAACCTTAAATCATTAAACCGACCGCATTTTTATATAATGTTCGTAATACAATAATAACTATGCTTACGATAATCATACTGCCCACCAAATTGCATTCGAGAAGCCAGGCGCATTGATTGATCACAATATGATTGTTTAACGTACGAAACGTCCATATTGAATACGACACATCAAAATAGCATACACAGGTTATATACCTGAAACAGGCACGGCTAACCGCAAGTTCATAAAATTTATCTTTGACAGCCTGGATCCTACAATGAAGACCCGCGAAGACAGCAAGTGGAGCGAAGTACGGAAACATTATTAGTGTAGTCTAATAGTAGTATCACCCATGGCTCGAGAGGACGATTCCGGGCAACGGAAGAAACAAGGCAATATAACGTCTATGATGTGTTCTACGTATACTTTGGAAGGTGTATTGAATTGTTATGTTTCTCAAACTCTTTATTAATAATGCATTTATTGCACGTTAATTTCAATTCTGAGTCACTTGGGCCGAGCATTGTCGTTGCAAGAGAATCGTGAAACGTATATGCATGAAACTGGGAAGTAATTTTCGGCGTTGTACACCGCGATGGATATGGTACATGGTCGGCATGTTGAGGATGCACAATCATTGTTGTATCGGTGAATGGAGGAGAGAGAAAGAATGCTGTGTGCAGCCAAACCGCATTGCAATATTATGGAGATTACGCTTGATCGTACATGATAGCGTATCTGACGATGGTACGTTAGTCGTTATACAGACATTGCAATTGCAAGATATTTACATTGCATTTACACATTTATAATAATATTACGAACATTTATAGCATTATGTTGCAACATTATTTAACACAAATAACATTTGCAGATATGCGTGATTTGTCTTTTACGCAGTGAAGGTATTGCAGTGATGGTATTGACAAGGGACATTCACATGCCCAACACGGGCATAGCGGAACGTAACAGCGGACATGGCAGAAACCTTTAACATTGCAACGAAATTAAATGATAGCGACGTGGCATTACATGCGACTTGCAGCGCTCACGTGACTATTCGTGTAACTGCTCGTCAACGATTTAATTATTAATACGACTTGGTGTATAAGGCCGCGGTTCTGTCCCATTAAAGAACAGTAATAAGTAAAATAACCTTAGCGAATTGGTGTGGCAGCGTCCGTCTAAAATTCAGGTGTCAGATGTCCTAGTCTAATCAGAGTGTGCATGATCACAAAACAGCATTGGGCTTCATCCTCGCGCGCCAGGGGTCGCTGCTGCTGATTACGTCAGTGTCAGCCAGCAGTACCCCTTGGCCGATCGCTTTGCGAAACTCTGACTTTAAGCTCAGCCTATGAAATAGCTCACTTCAACCAACCGTGGCTCGTGTTACATGCAAAGTTTAGGAAGTAGAAGCAATTATTCGAATACACAATACCGCTCAGCTGCTCGTGCTAATGAGCGAACGGGTCATTTTATATTGGGATTCCCAGAAGTCGTTTATCCTTCTTCAAATTGGGGCGGGTATTTGCGCTGTTCTCACGGGTGATGCAGTCGCGACTGGCGAAGTCAATTATTAGCTTGACTCAGCTAACTTCCGCGCTTCGCGTTGGGGATCAGCCAGGGCTAGTTTTGCATGACAAACAGCCATGGCTTGTGAGGATGGTGGACATTGATAACATAAATGTCTTGGACAAGAAATTACCTTTCTTTACCGCGAGGAACCAAAACAATGTTCAAGATAAACCGATATAGAAGATCGGCGTCGTGCGTGCGCGCGCAATACCGGAAAGGGCGCGCCGGAAGTTGTTAAACATTGCTATCTGCCACAACCAATAATAATCAACTGGTAAGGTAACGATTTAACAGTAATCAAGCCAGTGCGCGTGAGTGCGTGTGCATGTGTGCGTGTATGTATGCGTGTACTGCATGTTAATCGTTTGTTCACAAAGTTACGCGTTTTTCTGCGATTATATTGGGGACGTTAAGTTAACGTATCCTGCGTTGCGATAACCTGCTCAAAATGATGTCATAACACCTGCCACGTACGATTTCTTCGGGAAACCGTCTTCTGCGTCTATATGTATGTGGCGCCATCCGAATGATGGGCATCTTTACCAGTAATAAATAATAATGTAATAATTTAGCTGGTAGGCCCTATACATAAAACAATTCGGATAAGCCAGACACAAATCGAAAATACGTTAATCAATTATACAAGAAAACATCAATTTAATTACCAATAATATAGTAATCAACAAAAAGTGTAATAACCAGCAATGCAATTAAAACGATAATGTCATAACTGACCATACGATCCTATGTTAAACTAATTAACGAATAATAATATGTGTAGCGCAATAGTTAATTATATAAGCGATAATGCAAGTATAGATTCATAGTGTAATATATTTTACATAAACATTTTATGTTTCAAGAGAAAACGTCCCTTCTATCATTCTTCATTGCAAACATTACCCACAGTAGATGTGGCTGTTGACCTTAAAAATTTTCTCAACTTGTCTTGTTTGTAAAATGTCACATTTCATGTCATACCACGAAACCTGCGTACGAAATTCTGAGTGAGTTATTCGCCAAATGTCCTTGGCGAATAACTCGCTCAGAATGTGTTTGTCAGCATAAGGCAACCACAAAATGTCGAAATTATGCCAATTTTTATCCAGGGAAACTGGTGTTTACGGCCCCGAAGCAAGCATCGTCAATATGGATCCACGATGTCTACGCTTTTCTTTATAACAGATGTCATGTGCACGCACGGTCCACGATTATGTTGTACACATACCGTGTTGGTATTAGCCGACATTTATGTCGTTACGTTGTTAAATAATCACAACACCAGTTAATTATTAAAGCCATCATATCCATGGATGCACACATCGCTTTGAAATGTATTGAACATACATAAACTAATTAATAGTACTATGTCACAATGACCGCAGGAACATGTTTTAGATTGCTCAGCCGTCACCGATGTAGGGCAAGGTACTGTGTGCCTAGATCGTAGACATGAGGACATGCCATTCGGACGTTATGGATTTACATGGATGAACTATTGCGCCTGTCGGGATAATTGTGTCTGCGTAAACACGCTTGTTCAGTTTTATCTTTTCCACCTGGCCACATATGTTTTTAAATAATTATTAATTCTTTCTGGCCGTTTTCTAAACTAGGACCTCTCGGTCCTTGAATTAACTTTGTCTGTAAAGTTGTTCTATTTAGTTTATTCAAGTCCTTCTACAAGATGATCAAGGTGTTTGTATGCAGCATTACAAACTACGATAAACTATTTTTGAAACCCCAATACTAGGTAATCTAAGCAATGTGCTAGGTGGTGTTTCATTCCTGTTGTCTGTTTGCCATTTTGTAATAAGTCTGGTGGGAATTCTTGTATTGTCGGTACGTCCCCATCTTGATACGTCGTGCACTGAAGGCCAACATCCTTGAGAAAACAGAACCGTCGCACTCCAAAGAAGACATATGCAGCTGCTGTATTGACATCTCTCAGACCAGGGATCAACAGAAGAGGGGAATTGTTGCTTTTGATGGGATTGATAAGTCTTGCTTTGTTTGATAGACAACCCATACTTTGATGCATATGCCTTTCTTCACTTGTGCGAGCTTCTCAATCCGGCGGAGAGTGGATTTGACAGCATGATCGGCGATGTATTTGATGTGCATGTGTGCAATCCAGTACACGGAGATCCCCGCTGTCAATACGTAATGGATGTCCTAGTTCCATTGCTATCTATTTGACATCTCGGACAAGTAGGCTCTACTCTACAGAGTCGACTTGCGTGTTTCATTGTTACGCCTGTTCACAATATTGCAATATCGGATAGCCCGTTTCGAAGTCACAGACTTAAGCATATATACATTTATCCAAAATAAATGTCTTTAATCAAATCATTAGACATATGTTGGTTTCGATGCATCTTCGGTGAAGTTTTGTTATACTTTTCCCTTTAATTTTTGTGAACGCTGTCATTGCGTCCAATTAATCGTAGGCTACAATTAAGCAAACAAAACCACATATAAACAAACAAACAAACAACAGAATATATTGTTTTTATTGCAAACAGACGTCCATTACCTCTCCACTTTTTATTTTTGTCAGTCTTCACGTTCCGATAGTGGGCGACAGCAGACGCGCCTCGTCCATTTATCCGACAGGTGGCGATACCAACTCGTTATTACTGCGCTCTCGTACACCTTTCACAGAGGCCAGGCGCAAAGACGTTGTCCTAACACCCGCCGGCCTTTCTGCAACACTGGACGACTTTCTGGCCGTAGCCGACTGTCCACGCCGCCTTACAGCCGTTCGGCCCTCCGTTGTGGATGCGGCCGAACTCGACACACGAGAAGCTCGATTTGTCGGTGCAGCTCTGTCCGTAGCGCCCCATGTAGGCCGTCATGCACGTCTCGGAGCATGCCTTCTGCTTCGTGCACGTCTCGTAGTCTGTACAGACACGACATAGATGGTGAAAAAATGAGGTGTGTACTAACTGGAGATGTTTTGGTTAATTTAATGCTTAATAATAATATATATTTATATATTGTTATTAAGCATTACATTAATCAAAACATATCCAATGGTTACAGTCGGGAATATATATATATATATCATATATATATTCCCGCCCGTAGGCTTTGGGGTGCAAGTAGGTACTTATGTACCCACGCTGAGGGAAAAGAGTTCCGCTTGATGGGAGATATATACGCTCCATTGAAAACAGTCGTAACAATCGAACTGCACCCTTTGATTCACAAAAGTATCAAATTGCACCCCCTTGACATTTCAAGCTGTACCCCACTTGAGTCACCAAACTGCACTCACTTTTGGAGTAATCAAGCGGACTTATTTTGCCCTAAACGAAACTCTTTTTCGCTAAGCGGGGATTGGGCAAAGGCACGCATTGTACACCACAGCCTACGAGACTGAAATGGGTGTTGTGATAGAAAGATACGTGCCTGGACCCGGCCTGCCGCAATCTATCCAGTAAACCTTCTTCAACTGGTAGGGTCCGCAGCTCAGGGAAGGTCCGTCCATCCTGCACATTCCTATCTGACTATCGCAGCCTTCGATATGTGGTCACACAACGAGTACTTCACAACACGACTAATATGTTGCCTCGTAACAAAAAAGTCAAAAGATCGCACAGTGTTTAGTGTTGGTCCAAACCACCGGCTACCCCCTCAAATGACCGTAATGTTATACCGAAACATAATCACGATATACCGTGTTACACCATTGAACTGGAAGACAGAGGCAGGCAGATGTGTCCTTGCTGCTATGAAATCTCCCTGGCTGCTGCATCCACCGTAACGTCAGTATCCATTAATGCGAGTTTACCTGGTGAGGTGGCGCCATTTGTGCATTACACATATTTATTTGTGAAAAGTACTGTCGAATAAATCACCTGCCACCAGTAGGTAATGATACACCTTTTGGAGGATTTTGCAAATTGATGGGACCAGACTAAAGACGACAACACGTCACTTGTAAAGACGGTGACGTCACGGCATTCCGTTTCCAGAGAGACTCGATTTAATTGTGTAGTTCTACGCGATGATTTGGAGCGTATTCTTGAGAACGGTGCTTTGAAGAAGACATTGTGTTTGTTTCTTGGGAAGTCACCTCTGTATAGGTTCCATGGTATTTTCGGGAGCTGTAATCTAGTGGCGGGCCTTTTAAAGAGGGTTGAACTTTTGAATGCGTCCTGATTTCGAGACAGTGTTTCAGTACAACACATTGTTAATGCAACTATTTGGGGTGATTCAAATATGTGTCAGATATATTTACATTGTGTGTGTGCGTGCGTGCGTGCGTGCGTGAATGCGGGCGTGCGTGTGTGTGTGGTGTGTGCGTGTGAGTGGTGTGTGTGCGATTAGATGCAGAATGACACTAATCGCACAATATGGTTGCACCTACACATAGTTTTAGTTTATTGTCGACCCACCTCACATATACAGTTCAGACAGTTGTGCTAAATGATCTTGAGAACTCCTGTACCGCCGTCATCAGAACCTGCGACGACGACTGAATACAGGAAATAACCTTAACTAGAATACAGCACGGCTAATTATAGGGTGGCTTGTGTGGTTTTAATTTATTGGCATTATCCACAATACGTTTTAATCCGTTGAATTAAAGAAACATTGTTGTAAATGACGTATCGTTTGACATGGGATGGCAGCCACACCTTCCTGTAGTTAACTGGTGTTCACCGTCAGGTTAATACGGAAAGCCAACGCGTGACGATGTCAGTATTACTTACACGCTATGCTGCCACGCCATCAAGCTGTGCCCTTGGCGACACAACGCCAACCAAGCCGAAAGAAACGATCGCATCTGTATTACGACACGCTTTTTCAAGTTTTATATTTTGAATTTGATATAAAAACAACATCGACCGATAAGAATAGTATTTACTTCATCAATGATAATTATTTACTTCATCGTGTTATAACAAGCAAGGTGTTGACATTTGCGAATGATACAAAAGTGTTTAGAAGGATTAAACGTGATGGAGATAGACAGCATTTATAAGACGATCTTGACAGGTTGATCAAATGGTCTGAAAAGTGGCAAATGTTATTCAATTTTGGGAAATGTAAATGCCTCCACACTGGACATGGAAACGAAGATGTTCAATATACAATGGGGGTACTGTACTAAGTACTACTGTAAAAGAAAAGGACTTAGGGTTAACCGTTAGGTGTTGATATGAAGGTTTCAGAGCAGTGCGGTATTGCAACTTCAAATGGAAATCAAATCCTTAGATTAATTAAGCGAAATATAGCGTACAAGGAAAAAAGAACTAATAATACCGCTGTATAAAACAATAGTTAGACCTCATTTAGAATATTGTATACAAGCGTGGAGGCCATATGACAAGAAGGACATATATATGCTAGAAAGAGTACAGAGGAGAGCGACTATGATACCAAAACTGAGCGATTTTAATTTTGAAATACGCCTAAAAGAAAGTGGTTTAACAGCACTAGAGACCAGGAGATTGAGAGGAGACCAGATAGAAGTGTTTAAAGTATTGAATGCTTATGAAAATATTAATAGAATTGTTTTTCTCAGTTAAGAAAGATAGAAGGACTAGAGGACGTGAAATTACATTAGTAAAGGAGCAGTGTAGATTAGATAAAAGAAAGCTCTCATTTTCACAAAGGACTGTAAATGAATGGAACAGATTATCTCCTGATTGTGCGGGTGCTTGTAGCGTGAACATGTTTAAAAATAAAATCGACACATACCTCAGAAGGGCGGGATATACGTAAATAAAAAGGGTTGGACTCTCGATAAGCCAAAAGACTTCCTTGTCCACCTGCCATCTAGAGTTAATTCTCTGGGTGGCAATCTTGTTAAATCGTGTTAAATCTTGTTAAATCTTGTTAATCAAGATGTCCCAATATGTCGCAACATTTCGTAACTACGGCGTAGACAGGTACAAGTTCCAGACGTTTTTCTCACAATACACGATACACTGTTGTATTTGTGCTGTCGTCGAGAATCATGTCATGTACTAATGTATCAATCTAGAAACAACCATTGACAGTAAAAAAGCATCCTCGCGCGCCAGGGGTCGCTGCTGCTCATTACGTCAGTGCCAGCCTACAGTACTCCCTGGCTAATCGCTTTGCGAAACTCTGAATTTAAGCTCAGCCTATGGAATCGCTCACTAGATCAGTGGTTGGCGGCAGGTCAGGTGGTCATAATAAAACTAATCTCAACCAACCGTGGCTCAATTATTCGAATACACAATATTGGGATTCCCAGAAGTCGTTTATCCGTCTTCAAATTGGGACGGGTATTTGCGCTGTTCTCACAGTTTGACTCAGTTAACTTCCGCACTTCGCGGAGATCTGCCAGGGATAGTTTTGCATGGAAACAGCCCTGCTTGCGAGGACTGTAAAAACCAAAAGCAATATTGGGTCAATAAAGTATTTCACTGATTCATCCGACATTGGCTTGCCTGATTAGGAACACATTGACTATTACTATTTCGACCAACACATAGGCTACCATGAAAAAAAAACTGATTCTGACAGCAATGGCCGTCGTTGACTCAATCAGCGTTGGCTATGATATCGTTTAAGGATGTATGTCCATTCACTATGTTTTAAACCAATATTATTATTTCTTTAATCTGTATTCAAAGTATGTGAAAATACCGTCATCAGTTCGTTCTCAAACGCTATATGGTTTGGTTATTCACAAATGTTTGTACAAAGCAAAAACAGTACGTAGGATATACACAAATTGTATTGCATTACAAGCATTCAAACGGGAAAGCGTATTACTTTAACCAGTGCGCGCCGAAGTGTATTACGTCACTGGCAGACATGCATTTAGAGAACAAACATGCATCATTAAACAAACAGGCTGCATTTCATTATATCGCCAGGTAGCTCGTCTGTGCTTTCGCTACTCTCTCGCTTTCTGTTTCGTCTTAGCTCGCGTCGAGAAAGAGCTTCGGTGACTATTCCTGCTGTTCGTCGACCTGTTTGACCGAGACGAATCGATGCCAGACTGTTTGGAGGCTTTGGTCGCTAGAGGGCGCCCTTCTTTCCCCGTCCATTCCCTGCTGCCGCTCTCTCTAGACAAGTGAGCTGAACAAGAGAATAAACCCAGAGTACAGTGTGTTTGCTGAACTTACCGGCACAAACAACTAACAGTAAGTAGACTAACAAACATTATAATTTATATTTTTTTTAATAGTTGGTGTTTACAAAAATATTGCCGAATATTTGCTTCGTCCAGCGGCAAGCTAAGTACCGATGTGGATTTCTCACTTAGAAATTATAGCGACTGATATTTGGCGTTCCCAAGCCATCAACAAACACATCATGTGATGTTTCATAATTACCAATGAAGGCATCGGTGATGTAGTCTTGGTCTTTCAGCAGTGGGACGTAGGTTGGTACGTCGTCGTCATCCCCTCCTACAACAAGTTTAACATTCCGTATTATTATTATTATTATTACCTACAACTATTATTGTTATTATCATCACAAAATGTGTTTCCCCAACACGACGATCAACTGGTGTAGCATCAAGTTCCAGCTGACAGCACCAAACTGGGCAAGTATTTGGTTAATTATGTACCTGAATCCGAAAGTATGGACAGCGGCACGATTATAAAAATATTGATATACACTTTAAATTTAAGACGCTATAATGCTGATAAATTATGTGAATATGCGATGGATGGGTCGCTAGAACACGCCTCTATGTGCAGCAGGTTCACTGTGATGGATGGGTCGCTAGAACACGCCTCTATGTGTAGCAGATTCACTGTGATGGATGGGTCGCTAGAACACGCCTCTATGTGTAGCAGATTCACTGTGATGGATGGGTCGCTAGAACACGCCTCTATGTGCAGCAGGTTCACTGCGATGGATGGGTCGCTAGAACACGCCTCTATGTGTAGCAGGTTCACTGCGATTGATGGGTCGCTAGAACACGCCTCTATGTGTAGCAGGTCCACTGCGATGGATGGGTCGCTAGAACACGCCTCTATGTGCAGCAGGTTCACTGTGATGGATGGGTCGCTAGAACACGCCTCTGTGTGCAGCAGGTTCACTGTGATGGATGGGTCGCTAGAAAACGCCTCTATGTGCAGCAGGTTCACTGTGATGGATGGGTCGCTAGAACACGCCTCTGTGTGCAGCAGGTTCACTGTGATGGATGGGTCGCTAGAACACGCCTCTGTGTGCAGCAGGTTCACTGTGATGGATGGGTCGCTAGAACACGCCTCTGTGTGCAGCAGGTTCACTGTGATGGATGGGTCGCTAGAACACGCCTCTATGTGCAGCAGGTTCACTGTGATGAATGGGTCGCTAGAACACGCCTCTATGTGCAGCAGGTTCACTGTGATGGATGGGTCGCTAGAACACGCCTCTGTGTGCAGCAGGTTCACTGTGATGGATGGGTCGCTAGAACACGCCTCTGTGTGCAGCAGGTTCACTGTGATGGATGGGTCGCTAGAACACGCCTCTATGTGCAGCAGGTTCACTGTGATGAATGGGTCGCTAGAACACGCCTCTATGTGCAGCAGGTTCACTGTGATGAATGGGTCGCTAGAACACGCCTCTATGTGCAGCAGGTTCACTGTGATGGATGGGTCGCTAGAACACGCCTCTGTGTGCAGCAGGTTCACTGTGATGGATGGGTCGCTAGAACACGCCTCTGTGTGCAGCAGGTTCACTGTGATGGATGGGTCGCTAGAAAACGCCTCTATGTGCAGCAGGTTCACTGTGATGGATGGGTCGCTAGAACACGCCTCTGTGTGCAGCAGGTTCACTGTGATGGATGGGTCGCTAGAACACACCTCTATGTGCAGCAGGTTCACTGTGATGGATGGGTCGCTAGAACACGCCTCTGTGTGCAGCAGGTTCACTGTGATGGATGGGTCGCTAGAACACGCCTCTATGTGCAGCAGGTTCACTGTGATGGATGGGTCGCTAGAACACGCCTCTATGTGCAGCAGGTTCACTGTGATGGATGGGTCGCTAGAACACGCCTCTGTGTGCAGCAGGTTCACTGTGATGGATGGGTCGTTAGAACACGCCTCTATGTGCAGCAGGTTCACTGTGATGGATGGGTCGCTAGAACACGCCTCTGTGTGCAGCAGGTTCACTGTGATGGATGGGTCGCTAGAACACGCCTCTATGTGCAGCAGGTTCACTGTGATGGATGGGTCGCTAGAACACGCCTCTATGTGCAGCAGGTTCACTGTGATGGATGGGTTGCTAGAACACGCCTCTATGTGCAGCAGGTTCACTGTGATGGATGGGTCGCTAGAACACGCCTCTATGTGAAGCAGGTTCACTGTAATGGATGGGTCGCTAGAACACGCCTCTGTGTGCAGCAGGTTCACTGTGATGGATGGGTCGCTAGAACACGCCTCTATGTGCAGCAGGTTCACTGTGATGGATGGGTCGCTAGAACACGCCTCTGTGTGCAGCAGGTTCACTGTGATGGATGGGTCGCTAGAACACGCCTCTGTGTGCAGCAGGTTCACTGTGATGGATGGGTCGCTAGAACACGCCTCTATGTGCAGCAGGTTCACTGTGATGGATGGGTCGCTAGAACACGCCTCTATGTGCAGCAGGTTCACTGTGATGGATGGGTCGCTAGAACACGCCTCTATGTGCAGCAGGTTCACTGTGATGGATGGGTCGCTAGAACACGCCTCTATGTGCAGCAGGTTCACTGTGATGGATGGGTCGCTAGAACACGCCTCTATGTGCAGCAGGTTAACTGTGATGGATGGGTCACTAGAACACGCCTCTGTGTGCAGCAGGTTCACTGTGATGGATGGGTCGCTAGAACACGCCTCTATGTGCAGCAGGTTCACTGTGATGGATGGGTCGCTAGAACACGCCTCTATGTGCAGCATGTTCACTGTGATGGATGGGTCGCTAGAACACGCCTCTGTGTGCAGCAGGTTCACTGTGATGGATGGGTCGCTAGAACACGCCTCTATGTGCAGCAGGTTCACTGTGATGGATGGGTCGCTAGAACACGCCTCTATGTGCAGCAGGTTCACTGTGATGGATGGGTCGCTAGAACACGCCTCTGTGTGCAGCAGGTTCACTGTGATGGATGGGTCGCTAGAACACGCCTCTGTGTGCAGCAGGTTCACTGTGATGGATGGGTCGCTAGAACACGCCTCTGTGTGCAGCAGGTTCACTGTGATGGATGGGTCGCTAGAACACGCCTCTATGTGCAGCAGGTTCACTGTGATGGATGGGTCGCTAGAACACGCCTCTGTGTGCAGCAGGTTCACTGTGATGGATGGGTCGCTAGAACACGCCTCTGTGTGCAGCAGGTTCACTGTGATGGATGGGTCGCTAGAACACGCCTCTATGTGCAGCAGGTTCACTGTGATGGATGGGTCGCTAGAACACGCCTCTATGTGCAGCAGGTTCACTGTGATGGATGGGTCGCTAGAACACGCCCCTATGTGCAGCAGGTTCACTGTGATGGATGGGTCGCTAGAACACGCCTCTATGTGCAGCAGGTTCACTGTGATGGATGACTTACGTTAGAGATTCACACTCACTTTATTATTTAGTAAACCACATGTATTTGTATCAATTGAATGATTGTAAATCAACTATAATGGTGGTGACGACGATGACAACGACGATAGTGATATTATTTTGATAGTGATAGTGATTAATTATACAAATTATCATTATTATTTTATTTGTAGTTATTTGTTTTATTATTATTGTTGTCACTGTTTTATTAATATTATTATCATCGTTATCATTGTCACCATCGCCAACCTTTCTTGTATTACTTCTTCACGTAGTTACTGGGACACTGGATGTAAACCCACATGTTGCTTTGTCCCAAGTAATATGCACTCAGCCAGCCAGGACTTACTTTCGACGCGCAGCAGCACCAGCCGTTCTCTCTCCTGCAAGAGTTCACTGGCGTAGCGATATGGAAGGTCGCTTAAATGCTTCACGTGACCGTTTTCATCCGAGAGTTCCACTTCCACTGCAAGTATAAGAAGCAGCATTTAAGTGGGTCGTTTGTCAAGGAGCCGGAACAACGAACTGTTCCGACGGTGGTAACACTCAACATAGATCGCGGCGGGAAAATCTTGGGACTGGATCATTGAGATTTTGCCGCGCAGGAAAAATCAGAAAAGCAGTGGAAATATTGATCAGATAAGTATAATTTTGCGTCAGTGTTATTCATAAACTACCTGCAGACATATTAAGAAACAATTATAACTAAAAGTTGGTCAGAGGGAATATTTTAGACTACCCTAGCTTTCGTGAGCGATATTAGAAGCTAGTTTCACACGCACCAAACCAGCCATGAGAAAAGCCTTCGTCTGGTCCAAAGTAAACATCACATAAATAAAGCCAGAAACCGCCAGACCGTCATCATCCATCCTTAACAAATTCTTAGCAGAATCGCCAGTGGAAGAGATATGGAAGTCTCTCAAAACAGGCCTGAAATCCCTTACAAACAGACACGTTCCAACTTAGACGACCTCAACTAGACGCAACCAACCATGGGTAAACGCACAAATCACGCGGCTAGCAAAACGTAAGCAGCGAGCATACACTCAAGCCAAACAAACCCAGAAATGGGAAAGGTACCGCAGCTTGAAAAAAGAGCTGTAGCGCACTTGTCAACAATGGTTTAATCACAGATGAAGGTTCCAGTAGTAAGAAAAAGCTCTGGACTTACGTCAAATCAAAGCGCAGTGACAACGTTGGAGTCTTCCCCCGAAGAGAGACGGCCAGACACACAGTGATAGTAAGATCCAAGCGGATATACTAAATGACCACTTCTCATAAGTATTCACAAAAGAACCAGAAGGCCCCCTACCCAGCCTAGGCCCCAACCCATATTCCACACTACCAGAAATCAATATAACCGTTAAAGGGTTAAACAAACTCATGTCTGGATTAAACCCAAATAAAGCCACATGACCCGACGAGATCCCCACCAGAGTGTTGAAAGAAGCTGCCGATGAGCTATCCCCCGCCGTAACCACCCTATTCCAGGCCTCCATTCAATAAAACACCTCATCTGATTGGCTTGAAGCAAATGTTGTACCAGCATTTAAAAAGGCGACAGAGGGGAAGCAGAACACTACCACCCCATCTCCCTAACCTCTGGCTTATGCAAACTCATTGAACACATAGTCCGCTCCCACATCATGACACATTTTGGTAACCACAACATCCTCACAGATGCCCAGCATGGCTTCAGGAAGAAGCGATCCACAGAGACACAGCTTCTAGGAACCCTACATGATCTAGCACACACACTCGAGGAGGGAGGCCAAATGGACTGCATACTCCTTGATGTCAGCAAGGCGTTCGACAAAGTGCCTCATTGTAGACTCATACTAAAACTAAAATACTACGGGGTCCGGGGGCATATCCTAGAATGGATCGAATCATTCCTATATAACCGGACACAGAGAGTCCTAGTGAATGAAAGCTCTTCCAAAGAGGCCCCCGTCCTATCAGGATTACCAACACAACTAAACCCATCCTCTCAGAATACTTCATTCATGACAACAAATTAGCCCTAGCCATAGACCACACCCCCAAATCAAAACAACAGAAAGCTAGGCAATTGGCAGCATCTTCAGGAGAACACTTGCACAACACAGCAAAGTACCTAGGATTCAATATCAATAGCAAACTGTCCTGGAACCACCACGTGGACGCCATCACTAAGAAAGCCAATAGCACCCTTGCCTTCCTTAAACGCAACAGCAGCAACTGCCCAAGATCAGTTAAAATTAATCATACTGCTATCAAACATACTTCAGACCAACAATAGGGTACGCTTCTGCCGTTTGGGACCCTGCCACCAAGCGAAACATCGACAAACAGGAGATGGTACAGAGGCGTGCTGCCAGATACGTTTATGGTGACTGGCGGCGCCGCAGCAGCCCAACCTCCATGCTCCACCAATTGCAATGGCAGTCCCTAGAACAGCGCAGATGTCTTGCGAGGCTCAATATGATGTATGCAATTCAAAACGGCCTCGTCGACATCCATGCCAGCCTTTACACAAAGCCAACCCGTACCCACTGCGCTACAGAACTCTTAGCTGAGGGGCGCAGATGGCATCCATTCCAATTAATGGTTTAACGTTCCCGAACACAGGCTTTCCAACATTCCTTTTTATAGCCACATTAGTATCCTGGAACAACCTAACCGCCCAATCAGTTCAATATCCCTCTCTAGATGCTTTCAAGCAGTGCCTTGCCGACACTGCTGCAAACAAAGTCTGACTAAGAGTGACCCCTGTTTGTTTTTGCATATGATTTTATAAACAGTCACAACCAGCACTGCACACCTGCATACCTGCACACCTGCACACGTGCACACCTGCACACCTGCACACCTGGCACACCTGGCACACCTGGCACACCTGCACACCTGCACACCTGCACACCTGCACACCTGCACACCTGCACACCTGCACACCTGGCACACCTGGCACATCTGGCACACTTGACTCAACAAACAACTATACCATCCACGAAGTCGTCAGTAACGAGGGGGCATATAGCGTATGTCTAGCGTAGGATAGTTGGGCACTAGGTGATAGGTCAGTCTAATTCAGTGTATTGTTTACATTATTGAATACATGAGAATAAGTGATTTGGAGTATCTAGACCACACACAAAGAAGTATCTGCCAAATATCGTAATACCTTAGTTTCAACTTGACTCATGAACCAGTGCGAACTGGTTTAACAGACACACTTGTAAATATATAGTTATGTTGTCCACTTAACTTAGACTTAGTCATTCTGGTACACATTATACGGAGGAAACAGTCTGTCTAAAGACTACGTAGAAAGGCATCAAGTATGTTGAATAGCTAATTAGATTAGTATCATTATTATTAAATACATTCTGATATGGCGCCTTGCAAGCGGCAAGTCAAGGCAAAGCCACACTCGGTGTGCGACGACTGCTGCAGCTGAGTGGATTTTGCCTTGTCCGACTGTGGGAAGTCATTGGCAGATACTAAGGAAGAGGGATTCACTTTTCTGTGCGTGGGTTATTGAAAGGTGGAATGTCTGCTGAAGGAGGTAGTTAGGTTGACAGATATTGTGAAGGGCATGGAGATGAGAATTAGCAAGGAGACAGGTGGAATGGAGAGAGATGACAGGGAGAGAATGGGGGTACTTTGAAACAGAAGGAGCAGAGTAGTGGCAAGACTGAGGAAAGGAGACTGAGAGGAGGGAAGGTGATTGGAGTGGAACAAATTGTACAATCGGCCGCAGGAAACGTGACAGGCGTGAAGGTGATGGGGAGAAATTGACTGTAGAGAAGAAGGTAGGAGGGAAAATGGGTCGGGAAAGGAGAGAAGAAAATGCGGAGGAAAGGTGTGACAAGAGAAAAAGCGACAGGAAACAACGGAACGGAAGAGAATGTGACAGGAGCGAAGACGATAGGTGACAAGACTACAACTAGACAGATGCAATCCGGAGAAGGAGCTACTCTGAGGCAGTGATTGAATGGGCGACTCTATTCTGAGAAAGACAGATAAGACACTAAGCGAGGGGGATGACGTCGTTGTTTGTTTACCGGGGGCTGGGATAGAACATGTGACTGAAAGGGTAGAAAAGGTATTGGGGCATGGCAAGGGAGGGTCTATACTACTACACGTAGGCACAAACAATGCAGACAGGGAGGGAACAACTGGGATAGTACAGAAGTACAGACAGTTAGTGAGGAAGATAAAGAAGACAATAGTTGAACATATTATTCTCTCAGGAATTTCGCCAATAATGGGAGGAATGGGGGCAAAGTATAGAAACTGCAAGAGGATGGCGATCAACGCACAAGTTGAGCAGATGTGTGAAGAAGATGGGGTGGGATTCATAGATTTATGGGGATACTTTGTTGGGAGGGAAGATATGTACATGAGAGATGGCCTCCATCTAAGTGGAAAAGGGGCAGCAGTTTTCTCAGAGAACCTGCTGCGATATGTTGTAAGGGGACAGGTTGCATTTATTTAAACTAGATGCGCAGGAGGGATTCACAAAGAAGCTTGAAACTGGAGGCATAGATAAAGACAGCAGAAATAAATCAGCAAAGAACAGCCTGGAAAACTGTTCTGAATCAGGATATAAATGCGTTTGTTTAAAAGCAAGGAGTATAGTAAACAAAAGAAGTGAACTAAACATTGTGGTAGAAGATATTGACCCTCACATAATAGGTATAAACGAATCATGGGCCACCACCGATATATCAGATGCCGATTTGGGACTGACAGGCTGCGTAATGTTTAGGAAAGATAGAATAGGAAGAAGGGGAGATGGAGTTATTTCATATATTAAAGAATCTATCCAGGCTTATGAAATACAATTAGAAAGAGAAGCAGATTGCGAATAAGCTATTTGGTGTAACATAGTTACAGGAAACTCAACGTTAATGGTTGGGTTAGTTTATCCAAGTCCAAACATAAGCATAGAAGAGAATGGAAAAGTACAACATTATATAAGGGAAGTGAGCAAACGGGACTGTATTATTACGGGGGATTTTAACTATGGTCATATACAATGGAAATCTCTACAGAGTATGGGGAGTGAGGACCACAAGTGTTTAGTTTTAGTACAAGATAGTTCCTTTATTAATATGTGCTAGAATAAACCAGGTATGAGAATGTGTTAGACATAGTTTTGTCCTGACAGAATGAATTAATTGACAATGTCAAGATATGTGAGCCACTGGGGAGTAGTGATCACAACCAGATACATTTTACCATCAATGTAAAATCAGAAAGGAATAGTAAAAAGCAGTACGGGAGAAATTTCCTCAAAGAAAGATATACGGACATGAGAAAATATTTAGCAAAGATAGACAGGAATAACACACTGACGAATTAGACAGCAACAGAACGCGGGAAGTTCTTAAAGACTGAAATTTCTTGTATCGTCGATAAATTTATTCCAGTAGAAAAACAAGGAAAAGGGTCCAGAAAGAAACTTATCTAAAGTAGCCTTTAGAAAAATGTTGTCCAAACAAATGATGTGGAAGTCATATAGACGTATTGGAAATGTTGAAGACTAACATTTATAAAGGAGCACTTAACCAAGCTTCAACTGAAATTATAAATTCAAAGAGAAGCTATGAACAAACATTAGTTTGTAATAAAAACATGACAGCAAGAGTTGTTATGCATATGTTCGGAGCAAAGAAAAGTTCAGGATAAGGTCGCTCCCCTAGAAGATAGTGCTGGAAATATAATACTCTTATAGGCAGAAGACCTGAATGAGTATTTTGGTTCAGTGTTTATCAGGGAAGATATTAGTTCACTGCCAGTACCAGAGGCTAAGTTCAAGGGGGCAGAGTCAGACTATTTAGAACAGTTACTTGTAACCCCGGAAATGGTAACTAAGAAAATAAGGGCTATGGAGGATAATAAATCACCTGGAGTGGATGGGATTCCACCCAAACTATTATTGGAAACTGTAGAACAAATTATCATACCGCTTGCAACAGTTTTCAACTTGTCATTAGAAGAGGGAGTGGTTCCTTTAGAATGGAAAGAAGCAAACGTTATACCGTTAACCATAACTTCATAAACCCATATCAACATGTGTTTCTAAAAGCGAGGTCATGCTTAACAAACATGTTATGTTTTTTGGAAGATATCACTACGTGGGTAGACGAGGGATCACCAGTAGATATCATCTACATAGATTTTCTGAAAGCTTTCGACAAAGTGGTACATCAAAGATTACTGCTTAAACTAAAGGCTCATGGCGTAAGAAATTGTTTAATTAACTGGATAGAAAAATGGCTGATTGACAGAAGGCAACGGGTAGTTGTTGATGGGGAGACTTCAAACTGGTAACCAGTTTTGAGTGGGGGTGCTGATTGCGTGGGTGCTAGTAGCGTGAATATGTTTAAAATTAAAATCGACACATATCTCAGAAGGGCGGGATACATGTCGATAAAAAGGGTTGGATTCGCGATAAGCCAAAAGGCTTCCTTGTCCACCTGCCATCTAGAGTTAATTTTCTGGGTGGAAATTTTGTTAAATCTTGTTAAACACATGCGCTCAAGTAAATAACGAATCTAGGATTCCAATAAATTGGAACGTTTTACTAACACAAACGTGTGTTCAAAATACTTGAAACCAATAGTAAATACAAGAGCGATGATGTTTAACAACAGTTTTCGGTGTTATCACATGCGACATTTCCCATGCGATGACCGCATCATGACGTCACCAATTTGTTCCGTCGTAAATTAACCAATCGGACACGTTTGATTATGACATCATAACTGCCCCGCAGTACACAACATTATGTACCGGGCATGTTTAAATAAGCTCTCAATGCTGATTCTGATAGTTTGTAACCAAAATGCAACCCACACAGAAAACAGTAGTTGGCCTCGTTTTGAATGAGTACAACTGAACGTGTACTAATTGGATACGTCTGTCGAATATTTTACCTGCACGGTTATCCATCGACCGTCCGTGTTATACCATGGAGTGAGGCGGAAAAGGGCAGGTTGCCGTCAACAAGTCAAACGATTATCAGGTAATTAGTCGGTTGAGGTTAATCCGGCTCCACAGTAATCCATACGGACCTATTACTAGTAACGAACTGTGTGTGAGATCCAACCACTCGGATGATTTCCTTACAGGTATGTTGTTGTTGCTCTTTTCCTCTGAATTCAGCTGGTACAATTATAGATGTCAGCTGTCTAGATTAAGCCAAATTAGTAGCCGCTTACGGTTAACTAATCTGGGTCTAGATCTTTGCAAGGAACACATATTATTTCATCGCAACAAATACGGGCCACTCCGCTTACTTCTGGTGCCAGAATAGTTCGTAGGTTTTCTATACATCAAAGCGATATTTTTTTCACTAGGTCTTATATTCCTTGTGTATTTCAATGGTTAACCCAACCAATGTTAAATTTATGTGACCAAATAGTAAACAGTGTTTCCTGATACATTAACTGCACTAGCAAAATCACTCATCCTCTAGAATGGTTAACTTTGTTGTTCGTGAGCGGCTCTGGGTGATGAATGGTTAACTTTGTTGCTCGTGAGCGGCTCTGGGTGATGAATGGTTAATTTTGTTGTTCGTGAGCGGCTCTGGGTGATGAATGGTTAATTTTGTTGTTCGTGAGCGGCTCTGGGTGATGAATGGTTAACTTTGTTGTTTGTGAGCGGCTCTGGGTGATGAATGGTTAATTTTGTTGTTCGTGAGCGGCTCTGGGTGATGAATGGTTAATTTTGTTGTTCGTGAGCGGCTCTGGGTGATGAATGGTTAACTTTGTTGTTCGTGAGCGGCTCTGGGTGATGAATGGTTAATTTTGTTGTTCGTGAGCGGCTCTGGGTGATGAATGGTTAATTTTGTTGTTCGTGAGCGGCTCTGGGTGATGAATGGTTAACTTTGTTGTTCGTGAGCGGCTCTGGGTGATGAATGGTTATTTTTTGTTCGTGAGCGGCTCTGGGTGATGAATGGTTAATTTTGTTGTTCGTGAGCGGCTCTGGGTGATGGATGGTTATCTTTGTTGTTCGTGAGCGGCTCTGGGTGATCACCTTCGTGGTTACGTCAGAAAGCAAGCATCCAAATCCCCGATTCGACATCATGTGTCAGATGGCGAGGCACTCATAATATACACCTGTACAGACGCAGGGGACAGTTTCACGAGATATTATAGTACCGAATGTTTGACGAAGATTACGTAACTTTGAACAAATAATCGCAGTTTTCTGCTATAGATCCACGCTACGTTAACCGTCCATATATTATTTGGGTACGGTTTACGTAATTTTGAACAATAATATCTCGATTGTTTTTAGAAAGGGTATCATTGGAGTATTCCGGGGGCACAATATCATTGCGGTTCCATCATGGAGTCGTAGATAAATACTTGACAGGTATAGATGCAAAGATAGAAGGAGAAGCGTAACAAACACTCGCAGCATAACGTGCTAACCCGGTTATATACAGTTTTCCACATGACTCTTTGAATTACATCAACCTGTGGGTACATAACATATGTAACCTTAACAAAATTATCATCCTTAATGATGTAACCGTCAAATGCCACACAAGCATACACACACACGCACGCACACACGCACGCACACACAAACGCATCCACACACTCACACACACACACACACACACACACACACACACACACACACACACACACACACACACACACACACACACACACACACACACACACACACACACACACACACACACACACACACACACACACACACACACACACACACACAAATTCGTTCACTCTACGTTTCTCCAGCTCACTCAGCTATATGAACGAGTACCTAGCTATAGGCAGTGGTTGGTATTTGTGTACGAGTAGCTTTCGCACAGTATTTGCAGCGTGGCTGAAAGCTTCCAATAGAATTTTGGATGTTTCGATTGAACAGGTATGCCAGTTTTTTTTTTTAGGTAGTGCTCTGAGCTGTCCTAAGGACTGGATATATACATCACTGTAAGAACTTACCTTATAGTTAACACAGTTTGGGCAGAATGTGATTTAGTAGGACAAGTCTCTTTCATTGTAATTTGACATACGATCAGAAGATCAAAATAATATTATGTGTAATACCTAGATGTTAATTCGAACCGACAAACCTGTTAGCCTCAATCTCAGTGAAACACGTTTGGATACTATACTCGAGATGTGTGGTTTTGATCGTCCCAAAACACAGGAACTATGGGAGCTTAGGTGTGGGGGCTGCATGTAGGATTAGTCCCCAGTATTTAAAGCCTCAATGTGGACTTTGGTGAGCCTCGAGGGGCGGCGCAATTGGTGGGTTTTCTAGGAACCTCATGGTGGGGTGTTGGCATGCCTGGTTTCGGAGAGCCTAAAGGTGGGCTATTGCCGCGCCTCATGGGGTGCAATTGGAGGTTTTGGAGAGCTTCTGCCCTTTCCAATATTCACCACGTTCCGACGCCGGTGCCAAATAAACACATAGTGATCCTGTCATATAGACTGGTCGTTACTTACTGTCGTTGGGACACAGACATTTCTCGCGGATGTTGTTGAGCAGAGAGATGCACCAGCAGTTGGCGTTGAACACTTCATCCTCTTTATCTGCAGCAGAAAACATCGTAGTCAGTTTTGGGGCAGAATTTATATCAGAAGCTGTAGACCAGGTTTGTAAAGACTGGTCGGTTTTTAAGTGTAACCTATAATATTAATGGCCGGCCAAATGGGTTTTAACGAACCACATTTCAAATCCAATTGATTATATTATATTCTGATCGGTATATGTTTAGTGGTCGTTCCCAATTGTTGACATGTGTATATTCGTATTCGTACGAAGGGGGGGGGGGGTCGGGATTTAAGGTTACTAATCATAAAAAATGTCGTCACATGTGAAATGCACAATCGTAGTCATTTCAAAGAAATGTTTATAAGCATGATAATGATGATTGTTATGTTTTTGTTATGTATTGATATATGTAGATTTAATGTGGCCGCAGCTTGTTTGATGTTGGAATAAAGGAAGATGGATTCATATATAAAAGGTTGGTAAGGGGCATATTTTATTGCCAATCAGTATGCACATCAATGCATACCCATAAAATACACTGTACCCGTATATAAGGAATTGTGTACAAGAAAGTGTTGCTGTACACAAATAAACAATCAGTACAATATATACACAGTGCATCAAACTGCTAATCTACGACATCAAAGGTGAGGGGCTACATGCCACAGGCACTGCTCATAATGAGGAGTGACCCCCCCCCCCACCGATGTCCTTGGCATGTGTGTATCGTTGTCATATCACTGTTATATACTTACAAATAACTTTCTTTCTGGACTAGTATCGACATTGTAAATACTAATTCAGAGGGAAGCGGGAGAATTATAAGCTCTGCATGAATAGATATATGACGACCTCTGTGAACGAGCCTTTACTAGGAACATTTCCGGAAGAATACCGTGTTTGCATTGCAATCAGACAGGATCGTAATATTGAAGGTGGTGTAATCTGACTCCGCAAACATCCGACCCACTAAACTCTGTATATGCTGGCATTGCGAATTGACGACAGATGTTCTAGAATGTAGTGGGCAAGATCGAAAATAATAGACAGCAAACACAAAACTACCAGATAAACTTATGGACCACGTATCAAGTAAACACGGTTATTTTAGAGGTCATTCGGATTACATCTCACGAGTTAGCTCGAACCTCACGTTTTCTTCGTTACCAAACGACTATTACTATTAGCCTCCTATGGAGGTTTTCAGTGTGCTCTCGGAAGACTAAGCCCAGGCTCTAAGAGAGAAATGTCATCCGTGTGCTCCGCTACGGCTTGGAGTACTGATGGTCTGATACACGGGAGTAGTATATTAACGTTTCCCAGCCTGTACAATAACTGAACAAACTGCGCGTGTACTGGTCTGCGATATTTATCAGAGTAAGACAACAAAAACAAAACATCGGAACATTTGCATTAGCCTTTAAAAAACATGGCTATGGCTTGAGCACGTCTTACAGTGACCAATGAGATAACAGCGGAAACAACGTTGAGTTCAGTTGTACTCCCGAACCGTGGACGAGGAAATAATTTATGCAGTCGGCGGAACTGAGGCAACGTGGATTGAACGAAACTGCACAAGCATCACAAGGCATCAATGTGTTTCACTTCGAATATCCAATAAACAGTGCCGTAGCTAGCTGGGGGCAGGGGGAGCAGTTGCCTCCCCACCCGAAAAAATACAAAAAATGCCCTTTTCCTTTAAACGTTCACTTTGTGTTTAGCCTATATTAACGATGCTCTCAAAAAGGTGTCGTGCAAACAAACTGTACCAAAATTCTGCGCAATAAGGTGGTCGGCGAGACTAGAAACCCTGTCAGCATTCATCGCAAACTACAAAACCGTATTGGATGCGCTGGACGGCACCGAACGACCAGTACCGGTGACGCTTTAAATGGTGCAGCCGCGTACGGCCGTCTTCTAGAAGATTCACAATTCATCGTGTCCCTAGTAGTGGCCCGGAAGGTGCTCAGTTTTCTTGGGTCCGGACCAAGAACCGCCAAGCCAAACAGTGCTATCTGGGCGATGCATACGAGAACATTTCGTTGGCGAGTAAATGCATCCGGGACTGTAGGACCATCCCATCAGGGTGGGGTGAAATATGGCTGGTGGGCAACTCTACAGGTATTGAGATTCGTAAACCCAGAAAGGCACAGATTCAGCGCCATCGCGCCAATGCTGAAGACACGGATCATCCAACAGCTGACTACTGTCGCATCAGTATATTTTACCCATTTAATGATCACGTCCTTGACGAGTTGGCTGAACGATTTTCGAGTGACCACCGTGGACCCACTGCAACTCAAGACCTCCTGCCGTCAAACCTATAGAAATTAGACGACACCGGACTAACAGAGCACTACAGTAGGCATCTCAGTTCGGCTGAATACAACGAGCTTCCGGTGAAATTGCAAATTAACAAAAGAGGTACAATAATCCTCAAGTGCCACGACCGTCGTCTTCACGTGAATTGATTTCAGCGTGTTGTCAAACATTTGCCGTCAACAGCAAGATCGTAAACATCTTCCTCACTACACCAGTCAGAAGTGTTGCTTGCGAGCGCTCCTTTCTGCCCTGGGACGCCTCAAGTGGTGGAGTCGGTCAACAACGACAGAAAGACGACTCAAAGGCCTCGGAATGTTATATGTCCATCGAAAATCAAAACATCTTTTCACCCCGTAAGATTTTTTTTGTAAACCCAATTGGTGAATCACTGCACGCGATGGCGAGAGGAAGTGATCTTGAAAAACAATTTCTGACGAGTGTAACTATTGAAATGATATTCCGCATACGCTGCATAGCTGTCGATTTTAATAAATGTATTGTAATTTGATATTAATTATTTATTTTTATGTACTTTTTTAATTCCCACGCAACATGCGACAGAGACTCAAATAATACTTGAGCCGTGGGCGAAATTCTCCAGAAAACACGCCAGATTGCACCAAGAGGGGGGTACATTTTCAAAATGTTATGGGTGATACCCCCCGCGTGAATTTCTGTGCTTGACTGTAATTGTTTTACTGCCCCATAGTTGATCCAGGCTAGGTACGGCCCTGATGAATCACCTACTACGCTACCGCGCCCTACATGTTAATGTTTAATGTTTTCCTAAGTCAGGCCACTTCAAAACTGATTGTACGGCACACCAACGTAGATGTGCTTAATAATGTCGAGTTCACGTCGCCACTTGTGTAAACATTAGTACGGGACAAACACATGATAATTTCTGCCGTTCCAACTTTCAAATGAACGCCATTGAGCTGTGCATTAAACGGCAGCCTTATCGCCGTCGAAAAGTGGATAAATGCAATGTTTACGATAACGCAAAAAAGAATCAATGCTCGCAGGCATTAAGCACTCTGCAAATGCTGCAGCGAGAACGCCAGGGATTAGGCCGTCGATAACAGTCAGATTGATGGATGTTGGACCAAGGAGCACTGGACATTAGGTTTAATTGAAACTTGTTTGTGTACTTTGGCTTCGGTGTGAGTTTATTCCTTGGCGTTTGGCACGTTCAGTGTACACTAGCTATAAAGGATAAGTAAATACGACACTTCATCAATCTGAAAATACGGACAACTCGCAAGCAGAGACGATATGCAAACACATCACCAATACTCATTTCTATAGGTTGACGACAGCGCACAGCTACGAATATATACCTATACAGACGGTAGATTAGCTTACATCCACCCAAGGAGCAACAACCCGAGGTCAGCAGTTATCACTATTACAGTATAATTTAAAACACATTCCCACTGTGACGCTCTGTGGGCGAGAGCGGTTCACCCACCACTCAATACTCTCAGATAGGAGAAAGACCCATTAGAAAAGCATAGCAAATCAAACAATGCGCAGGTAAATGCTCTAAAAATAGCACTTTATACTATGAAATGCATCGCCCATTGGTAGATTGGAGGCTATTGGTTCGAGGACGTGAACGAGCACAAAAAGAGGCGAATGAACACCGGCGCCTCGGATAAGATGCACAAAGTTAGCGTTTTGATATGTAAAGGATCGGAAAACAGCGATATCATGGGTCGGTGCAAAAGGTTACGTTATGAGAACTCCCCTTGTAGAAATGTGAAAATGTTAGTTCATATTATATCCACTTCTAAATGGCTGTGGCTAATTTTATAATGGTCATAGATCTGCTGTTAATCCGCCAAGATCCTCCCCGACAACTCACGTCATCAATGACGTCTGAACTCTACCCGAGTTACTCCACGGTAAACATCGTAAATGATATTGCCTCAGACTCGACGATTTAAGTAATCCCGCCCGCTGTGACGTTTAATTAAACCAGTATTAGCCACGGTAGGCTGGGTCGCGTTGTGTTAGGTAACAGGAGATTACGTGTGCAAATAGAGCACGGTGGGCACAATTCAGACATGGTCTAAACTCGCTCGGAGCTATGTTTGAACAGTCTGTAATTAACTGCCTTTGTTTGGTTCCAAATAAAGCACAAGGGCAGTCTTTAACCGTAATTGATTAACTAACGGACCCATTAGCGAAAACTAAACCTGTGAGGCACCGGCAGTTAACGTGTCTCTTAAATAGCTGGTTATTCCTTCGCAGAATCAGAACATTTGTTTTTGTTTATAAAATAAATGAGGTTATTTTTGGCTGTTCAATTATCGGAGAGTCTAAACATAAAATGTAAATGTACCATTGTCTCCATTGTGAAACAGCCAGGAGTCACGCCATTTCTAGATGTTGCAGAACATACTGTCTCGTATTTATAAATGCCAATAGGTTGTGACTACGGTATTGAGCTACAACAAGACAGTTCATATTGTAGGGCTTAAAATATCATATGTGTAAATGCAAGTAGAAATGGACATTAATTTGTAATTATCCCACGGTCGTTATTTCGTCAATGGTTCCTTAAACTCTCTGTCATAATTTCAGTAAATTGTTTTGAGGTGACATTGTCTTTTATAGTACTTCTTCTCCTAACAACGTCAAAACAAGGAGGCAATAATTATTTTCCGGCACGTAATTCTACCCAGTCGCCTGACGCTACGTCGTTTTACAAGCGGCCGTTTATATACCAATGCATCAACCGACATTTCGCAGACATGTACTACATTTGTAATGCAAAGGAGACGATTTGCAAATGCAAAGCCGAACGAGTGTGTATAAGTGGTTGCGTGCCTGCGGCGGGTGGTATGTATTATATCGTTCATGCGAGGACACGGCGGCGTTGTTCAACTCATACGGCGACGTGGCAACAGAGAAGGACGCTTCCTCAAGGCCGGGACTTGCAATAAACCCGTCCTACAGGTGGCGCTTGTTACACACAAACGCAGAAGGCGGTTTCCCGAAGTATTTCAGTTTTTCATGACGTAAATTTTATAAGATTTTCGAAAACGTCCCCCTCTATCAGATTGTCAGTCGTCGGAACAATATAACGCGAGTTACATGAACCGTCCACAATTGATCGGTAATAAAGAAAATACGAGTAATGTTGTGAACAATATATTTGTCTCCCTCTATGACATATAGTATATAAGATACGAACCCTAAAACTGAGAAGGATCCTTAATACACGGCGAATTTCATCAATATAAACGCATTACTTCTCTGAACGTTTGGTGTCCAATGAAGGAAGAAAACCCGTATAACATACCCCGCACACACGCGAGCACGCACGCACGCACGCACACACACACACACACACACACACACATACACACACAAACACACACACACACACACACACACACACACACACACACACACACACACACACACACACACACACACACACACACACACACACACACACACAAACACACACACACAAACACACACACAGACACACACACACACACACACACACACACACACACACACACACACACACACACACACACACACACACACACACACACACACACACACACACACACACACACACACACACACACACACACACACACACACACACACACACACACACACACACACACACACACACACACAAACACACACACACACACACACACACACACACAAACACACACACACACACACACACACACACACACACACACACACACACACACACACAAACACACACACACAAACACACACACAGACCCACACACACTGACACACCCACATACACTGACACACACACACACACACACACACACACACACACACACACACACACACACACACACACACACACACACACACACACACACACACACACACACACACACACACACACACACACACACACACACACACACACACACACACACACACACACACACAAAGAAAAACACTCAGACACACACACGCACACACACGCAC
Source organism: Escarpia spicata (assembly GCA_963995525.1). NCBI lineage: Eukaryota > Metazoa > Annelida > Polychaeta > Sabellida > Siboglinidae > Escarpia > Escarpia spicata. The sequence goes on from OZ023212.1 coordinate 15,041,111, forward strand.
GCTCGCGCGTTTAGTTTAATATCGAGCTTCAATGTATGATAGATTGTGTGAAACTGAAAAGTAAATAAGCCAGACTAACCAACGAACACGTCCGCAGACATATGAACCTTACTTCGAACAAACACAGAACAAAAACAATCTGATCAATCTTTCCTATTTCAATGAGATCAACGTATAATGCGAAATGAACAGGTCTACAGAGCACACAATGAGGAAAGCGATTAATTTACAAAAATATTCGATAGGGAAATCGAAAGCATTAAAACCGAACCGATTGGCTGGGAAAATATAAAATACAATATTCCACTTCTGACGCAAAGTGACGCAGAACAGCTTTGAGAAACAATCGATGACGTCATCAATGGATATACAAAATGTATTTTCTTCTATAAGCATCAGTCTTTGGTACTGTTCAAAGCGGTTTACACTTAATTCCCTGGACTTGCTTGCAGATATGTTCATTCGAACACTATCTCTACTTCGTTGAGATAGTGAAAAAATAAGCTACGTTGCAATAACTACGCGAATATTATTCATACACATGTATTCATTAGGGCAGTAGCTAAGTTCTCATTTATACGGCTGCTTGAACCGACACAACGTGGAGTAAATTAAACTGCGCTAGCTTTGAGTCAGCAGCATGAGGATTCGCCCGGATTACCTCCAATGAAAGCCGGGTGTTCTCAACGCAGCGGTCTCGTGTTCCACGCGATGCACAAGGAAAAAGTCGTACCGGATGGAATTCATAAGGAATCCACACAACGCTCACGGAATCGATGATATTGGACACTCCGTATTTCTCAGATAAGCTTGACCATTTATATAAGATTGTGAGTTTTGTTCTCGGCTAAATTATCGGCTCCTCCGGATGACTGTGAACAATGAGAAGCCAACCAAGAACGACAAGATAAACAACGTTTTCTTAACTAGCCAGTTTCGGTCAACACTTACACTCGTAAGTTTGGTCGAGGATCACTGAGACCGCCCTGCTATGAACTAGTTTAAAGTGATCCCGTTGTACGTTGATGTTCACGTTAAGCCGATCTTGTCTCTTCCCGTATATTAATATAATGTTTGTAATGCGAGAATATATATGTTGGCGGTACATTGCCCGCCAAATTATGTTTTACAATTTTTATATTCGGCCCTCGAAACGTTAACATTTTCAACAGAACATTAAAATAGAAAATATCAGCTATTAGCAACATTGGGGAGACACGCGGCACTAACCGCAATATCCTCGTTTTGCTCTTTGATGTGGCTATTTGCCCCAATCCAGAACGGAAGTGGCTTATAGAACAACCGATACAACGAACGTCCTGCTAATAATTACCAGCCGCCATGCTAGAGAGGATGATCCCGGACAAAGAAGCTGACAATGTCGCTTTCATGTCGGTCCCGTCTAGTTGATCAGCAACGTATTGCAGAAAGTTTCGTTTAACGATAATGTTCTAAACAAATCTGACTAGACGAACTACAGTAGATTTGAGTAACAACAACACCACCTATAAAGACAAGCAGACCCATGGAAGCCACTATAACTAGAACGCAGTCGTCACAAACGCAATCATACTCCTAAATTATTGTAATTCTCACTTAATCACTTGCCCAACGCGGAAGCGATATCGCCGTTACGCTTACCCCCGAACCTAACGACGACGTGCATGTTGGTATCACAGTTAGTGTCCTCGCTTTCCAGGCCTGCTCCTATTCCCGGGTGAAAGAACGGGTCCACGCACGTCCTTCCGAACAACTCGTGAGTTTCACTCCAAGCACTCAATTCTCATGCAATTTATGAGTGCACCGACGTAAGCCTCAATATCCACACCGTGCACGCAATAGACTCCACGCCTACGCGAATACCAACAACTGCACGTTTGTTCCGATACAGTCTGCAGCGAGCGCGACAGTGTTGGCGTCCACGTAACGGCTGGTGGGCTGCGCCACGGTTAGGGCAGCGAGTGGCAGTGTGAGAGGTTATTGAAGTCGAATATTGGCGTGGCTTCGATGACAGACGACGTTGCGGCAGTCGTGAGAGCCGTGAGGCGGCCCGGACGTGCTGTTCCCTGGCGGCTGTGACGACGACACAGCGCCCGGCCTACAAAGACACGCCCACTAAATCACGCTGTCCTCGGCTCACGCCGTTTTTGCCTGTTACATTAATTCTAACACAGATCGATTTATACTAAAACAAATGGCCAATGAATGTTGTCATGTTTTATGGAATACTACGTTTTGTTATGAGTTACGACTATAGAAAAGAATGTATCATAGGTCCATTCGACTATAGAAAACAACACACTACACGGACTATGTTCAGACACGATACTAAGAAAATACACCAATCTCGCATAAGAACGAACCGCGAAAGCGTTGCAGGTGAAGAGACAGACTTTCCATTCCTAATGACCAATCAACTCTTGTGATCACGCCTCGTTAATTCTCTGGCCGACTAATGATGATGATTATTATGATGATGATTATGATGATGATTGTGGTGGTGTTGGTGGTGGTGATGATGGTGGTGGTGTTCGTGGTGGTGATGATGGTGGTGGTGATGGTGGTGGCGGTGGTGGTGGTGGTGGTGGTGGTGGTGGTGTTGATGATGGTGGTGGTGATGATGTTGTTGTTGTTGGTGGTGGTGGTGGTGATGTTGTTGTTGGTGGTGGTGATGGTGACGATGGTGGTGATGGTGGTGCTGGTGGTGATGGTGGTGATGGTGGTGATGGTGGTGATGGTGGTGATGGTGGTGATGGTGGTGATGGTGGTGATGGTGGTGGTTGTGGTGGTGTTGATGATGGTGGTGGTGATGATGTTGTTGTTGGTGGTGGTGGTGGTGATGGTGACGATGGTTGTGATGGTTGTGATGGTTGTGATGGTGGTGCTGGTGGTGCTGGTGGTGATGGTGGTGATGGTGGTGATGGTGGTGGTGGTGGTGGTGGTGATGTTGATGGTGGTGGTGGTGATGGTGGTGGTGGTGATAGTGATGACGTTGATGGTGGTGGTGGTGGTGGTAGTGATGGTGGTGATGAGGGCGTTTATAGTGGTGATGGTTGTGGTGTTAATGATGGTGGTGGTGATGATGTTGTTGTTGTTGGTGGTGGTGGCGGTGGTGACGGTGGTGACGGTGGTGGTGGTGGTGGTGTTGATGATGGTGGTGGTGATGATGTTGTTGTTGTTGGTGGTGGTGATGATGTTGTTGTTGTTGGTGATGGTGGTGATGATGATGGTGGTGGTGACGTTGATAGTGGTGGTGGTGGAGGTAATGATGGTGGTGGTGATGGTGGTGGTGGTGGTGGTGACGTTGATAGTGGTGGTGGTGGAGGTAATGATGGTGGTGGTGATGGTGGTGGTGAGGGCGTTTATAGTGGTGGTGGTGATGGTTGTGGTGGTGGTGATGGTGTTGGTGGTGGTGACGTTGATAGTGGTGGTGGTGGTGTTGATTGTGGTGGTGGTGGTGTTGTTGTTGTTGTTGGTGGTGGTGATGGTGGTGATGATGGTGTTGATGATGGTGGTGGTGGTGGTAGTGTTGCTGTTGTTGTTGGTGGTGATGGTGATGATGGTGGTGGTGTTGGTGTTGGTGGTGGTGGTGACGATGACGTCAAATATGCTACTGCTGCTGCTGCTAATGATAATGATGATGATGAGAAGGATGATTATCATGATGATAATGAAAACGACACCGACTACAACAATATAAATACCATGGTTCAAAACCATAAATATGTTTTTTGAAATTAAGTTGGAAGACATAATATGTCCATTCTTTCTGTACAAATGTTTTATAATAAAAATCTGATAATATCTAGACTTTATTTCAAAATGGAACTATTTATTATGAAAAATGTAAGTTGTATTTAAACAGTTGAGTTTATAATGAACTTGATCATCCTAGCGATCTAGATGCTGCCGGTTTGAATAACAATAGAGCACAAATAATATTGCTGATTGTAATCAAACAAATTCAAAACGTTCCCTCACGTGTGGTTCCTCGGAAACTGGCGTACTCCGCTTACATTGTGCGGTGATTCATAGACAATAGGTTACATTCGTGACGCATGTTCGTGGTCGTTCATTAATGATCCCTTTCAACAAAGGTAAACTAGAATATTTGTCAGTCAATGTGGCTTTTCGAATTATAACCGGTTCCTTGAAAGACAGTTTACGTTCATTCGCCAATAGTCGATGAAGTTTATTATTCAAGTCACGTTCGTCGTCAATAACTCATCAATTCCCTCTGTCTTTGGGCTCTCCTTGGCGCTGTGTCCCATGTCAACCGAGCAGCCTTCAGTTCTTGGTTCACTGTCCTCCGCACTTGGTCTCCTATTCTGTGCCTACCCACTTGGTCTCCTATTCTGGCATCCAGACATGTTCCAGCCACTTCCACCTTCAGACGGAGCTTTGGTTCCTGCTGGGATCTGGAGTTGGAGATTGTCCCACGGCTGTAGTGGCAGCCACTTAAATATGACAGTTTTCGCAGATTTGTTTATGAAGCTTTGATATATGTTTTCTTGGTTTTCTTGTCGTGTTCCGATGGCGATGTTTTATTACAGTCATGAAATCGAGAGGCTTATCCCCCTCAAAAGCACGTGGGACCTGGATAAAGAGGTATTGTAGGCTTACGTCTTGCGTTGCAGGTTATTAACAAATGGAATAATAATAATGCTAACTATATCACCATAATCAACAATTAATCAATTTTAATAACAATGTGGCATATAATAATTAGACGCCGAAAACCAATGGCCGTGGTGAATCAAAATTATTTTCAGAATCGCCAGTCTGCAGTACATTGTTATCGATTAACAAATATTAATAACTTAGTTAACCGGACCATGCTACATTTTCACCCTGACAGATATATACACGAGTGACCGACCTAAGGCTTTTCGCAGACACATCTTTCGTCTCCCTCGAGTAGCAGGTTGTCCCGAAGGTACTGCCAGCGCATTCGTTCCGTCACGCTCGCGAAATGCTTTCCGACCGGTGGGTCTTCGCAATAACACGTATCTACAGCACCAGAAGTGACGAACATGATTGTTATTTTCACTACGGTGTCTTTAACAGAATCATGGGAGTGGGGAGGGAGGGAATTGGGGGTCGAACTTGCTTAATCATTGGAACTTTCTTTACTAAAATGTAGAGGTGCAAAAGGTTGTAGAATGTTTTGAAAAAATTTAAGATTAAACAACCAAAACCCGAAATAGGCTCTGTTCCGCGCATGCTGGGTTTCTGACACAAGCACATATTGAAATTAGCTGGATATGCAAAATGTTATTGAGAGGTTCCATTGGACCACGATGAAGTGTCTTTGGAAACAGCTTGCGATTTGAACGTACAAGCCGGGAGGAAGGATTCTGAATGTGAATTCGTGTAAGGTAGCATCTTCTCAAATCGTCTTTAAAGATGTTTTCACCGTTCACTTGTGTAATGTCTCAAAACAGCACATTGCGTAGGCTTACTCAAATGCATGGAAAGTAAAATAGACTAGAGGGAAATGGTAATAGCAGACATCGGTAACGGGCGGCTGGAGGGCTGAGCCCCCCGCCCAATATTTTTGTTGGGTGCATGGATATAGGTTTAGCCCCCAGTATTTCGCCAGAGGTGCAGTTGGACGTTTTGGTGGGCCTCAATGCGGGTGCAATTGATGGGTTTTACCACGTTGCGACGCCTATGGCTAGGTCTAATTGAAATTTCGGTGGTCATGAACTTATAATTATTTATGCTACAGAAAAGTGTCTTGCAAACGTGTGGTTCTTGTAATATCGCGAGGGCATGGCATAGCATACAGACAAACATAGTGCCTTTCGTTTCCCTTTAAGAAAAAGTAACGTTGGTTCCGTATCGTAATTAAACTATATTACGTGCGGCCTGATGACTTTTCATGAGGCATTGCATCAATCGTCCGCTTCATTGCATATATGTTTTAGATACTGGAGGGGAACGTTTGGCTGTTGACGGGGGAAGTTTATCTCATTTTATTATATTAACGTGGAAATAAAACCACCACCTATATCCAGGCACCTTCCATCATCGCCCACGTTCAGTCGGACGAGGTGATGGTGCTGGATTTCTCATCTCAAAACAGTTCAAAGTTAATTTGCATTCCAACACTGAGTATTCTAGTTTTGAGTCAATCGGTGTTGACATTTCGTTATTTGGAACGTGTTTGGTGAAAATCACGCTCGCCTTTGGACAGGTCACGTTATTCAAGACGATATCACTACTGCAACAGACAAATGGCCAAAGCAAAATCAAATTATTACACAAGTAGGGTCTCCAATAACTCTGATTGTCCACATTAGCTATGAAACTGCATAAATCAAACTTTACACAGACGGCCTGCTTCATCACTACCAAATCATGCATCAATCAAGTCTGTGTGACTCGTTCTCTAGTCACTCCAATGACAAAATTAGTCTTATCCGGACTGCTTTCCCAGGTCGTACTTCAAGTATTGTAAATACTGACTATCCACAAATAAATTAACAACTTGTATTGTTTGAACCTGCCACAGTCAACGAAGTGAGGAAAATAATTACAGTGTATATCCTCCCCAAATAAATCCTGTGATCTCGATCCATTCCCTATCACACTGCTAAAAGCATGTCTTGATGCATTACTCAAACCAATAACAGATATAATAAATGCATCACTGTGTTCTGACCTTTATCCTGATGATCTTAAACACGCCCATGTAAACACACGTCTTTAGAAGACACCTCTGCGTAAAGAAGACCTAAACAGTTATATACCCATTTCCAACATCAGCTTTATTTCCAAAATACTTCAAAGGTTGTTGCAAACCGTCATAAGGTCTCATATCCGCATAAATGACATCTGCATACAAACAACTTAACTCCACAGAAACAGCTCTTTTAAAAGTACACAATGGCATTGATCTAAACTTCGATAAAGGCAATGTAACCGCACTTACCCTGCTTGATCTGTCTGCCGCGTTTGATACCACTGATCACAGCATTCTTATTAAACGTTTATCAACGGGCATATCGGGCACCGCTTCGAGCTGATTTTCTTCATACCTAACTGACAGACGTCAAGCCATAAAGATAGGTAACTGCTTTTCAGCCGTACTGCCCACTTCATATGGTGTTCCCCATAATTATGTTCTTGGGCCTTTGTTTTTCACGCTCTACACCACGCCACAAAGCTCTGTTATTCAAAGTCATAACTTGGATCATCACCTTTACGTAGATGACGCACAGGTCTACATTTCTTTTGCTACCAGATACAAATAGCTCCCTAACCCGGCTCAGCGATTGTCTCCAAGATATCTTCCATTGGATGAATGACAGCAAATTAAAGTTAAATGCAAAAAAACTGAATTTCTTATTATCGGTGCTCCTAAGCAGCGTGGTGAACTTGATGGCTTTTTCCCAACACGGATCTTGAGTCAAAGAATCACACCAACCACGTCAGCGCAGAATCTAGGATTGGCGTTTGATGAAAACTTCAATTTTAAACACCACATATCCAAAACGTCGCTGTTGTTTTGACCAAATCCGTGATCTTCTCTGTATTCGCCGGTATATCCCACTTTCCGTCGCTAAAATTATCGCAACAGCTCTTGAAAGCAGCAGACTTGACGACTGCAATTCCCCCTTTATAAAATTACAAGCTATTAAGGATATAGGAAAACTTCAACGTGTCCAAAATTGTTTGGTAAGGGCAGTCATGCGTTCTCCTCGTTTTTCTCGCCCAATCCCGCTTCTTAAAAATCTCTGCATTGGCTCCTTGTGCGATATCGGATTATTTTCAAGATTTGTACAATTGCGTATCGAACCCTTTCATCCAAACAACCTGCATATCTACATTCGATGCTCACTCCAGCAAGAAATCCCAGACAGCTACGGTCGACCAGATGTAATCTTCTTTTCATTCCCCGAGTGAAGACGAATGCTGGAACTCGAGCCTTCTCGGTTGCCGCACCAACTCTGTGGTATTCACTTCCTGTCAGCGTTAAATTAGAAGGAAATATAGTTTCATTTCGCCGTCGTCTAAAAACCTATCTCTTTAATATTGTCTATCCTCCTTAGTTTCCTAGCACTTTCATCCATCTGCTAACGACTCAAGTATTGTATACGATAACGAGATTGCTTAATTATTTGGTTTTGGTGCGCCAGTAAGCTTGACTTTCAAGGATATTGGCGCATAACAAGTCATCATTATTATTATTATTATTCTCATTAAGATCAACAAGTTTTCATTCAGTATAGGTCTTGTGTGGATAACATATGGCATGTCGGAACGAAAGTAATTTTGGGTGTGCGGAGATGGAGCTTCAGCACACTCCGATGTCGGAGTATGACACCGAAAGAGTGTGGGGCGTGTCGAATACTTTCCCCTCGCCAAAGCACACCTTCAGGTTCTTCAAAAACCTAGATTTGCATCCATTGAGGCTCGCCAAAAAACTCTTCAGGTTATCCAAAACATCAAATTGCACATAAGGATGCATCCGTTTCCCTAAATATTAGGGGACTAATCCTATCTTCAGTCCCCCACACCAAAAATATTTTGGAGTTCTGCCCCCACGGACAAAATATTTCATCAACTCCTATGATGAACAAAATAACTAGTTCAGCTACAGTTAAGATATTCAAAACAAGACTTAAGCACTTGTTTATTAATAATAAGTATGCACACACGTAAAACGGAAATGATGAATATGCGTATATGTATAGGCCTATACATACAAATGTAACTGAACAAAATAAAACGAATGAGATTGCTTTCTAAAGATGTATTTCCATGTTGTTACCAATGTTGTTTTTAATGTACTTGCACAAGTTAGGGTCGTGTTGAGGGAAGTGATTAATACGTACAACACTTCTATCTTCCCTCATTTCCACGTGTACATGTTTATGTATTGTATATTGTGTGTAGTTCTTTTTGTATGCATTTTCCATTTGGACATGAACAATCAATCAATCAATTAGTCAGTCACAGTTCCGGCGCCTATGTATGGGTGCCGTAGATATTAATGTTATGTCTATTCAGCTGGTGTAACATAACAACGGAGTAATTATAGGCACATAGCGCTTGAGTAATGTTGTATGTCAATATGAACCAAAAACACTGTAATATAAATACCTAATAGCAACAACCCTGGCGTATACACCGTCAATCAGTACCGAAATAGTTGCGTTGATACATGTTCGTCCCAGTATTCATCCAATAATGGACGGCTTGTAGTTAAGCCATTTCACCCTGTTTTTGAGTACCACTACTTGTACACTTGACACAAACAAAAACTGTGACGCGGCAGACATGTTAACCAGATTTTCTATAAAAAAAACTTTGACATTATTTCTTAAGTTACGTGAAAGTATCCGGTAGATGGCAATATTCAATCCGACACGAGAAATAATCCGCTAGACGGCGACATTGGGCGCGTGCCAGCGCGTGCCAGCGTGTCTCGGCCGCGAGTGACGTGTCAACGCAGACACGCCCGCCACCTGGTGGTTTCAGTGGTGGATCAAAAGTGCAATCCTTTTCAGTCGCAAAACAAAATGGTGAGTAAGTAGGAGTGATTTCTTCTCGTTATGTGATGTTATTCATTGTATAGCATATATAAAACGCTAGCTTCTGACTGCCTTGAGGCATAATGAGTGTGTGATGGACGTTTTTATTAGTAAACGACTGAAATCTACTAATATTACCGTAATATTCTTGTGAAATATGGTCCGGTGTTACGCCGGCTCGTGAACCCGCAATCGAATCAAATCGATGACGTGTCGCGTGTTCAAGTGTGTATTCTTTAGTTTAAGACAAACGGAAATGTAAACATTTAGTTTTAATTTATGTAATTGAGTCGGTGTAATACTAAGACATATTTACAACTCTTAATGTTTAATTGATTTGTGTGTTTAATCATTATTATATGGTCGATAATAGAGTTACTAACGGGAATAAACCAGCTAGGCAAAGCCACACTTAGTCTTAGGCTTTGCTCAGACTTTGGCTTTGCTTGGGCTTGGCTAAGTTTGTAATTTTATGAGTCGCGTATGCTTTATTATTTCCAATATTGGTCCTGTATTTAATTATTTTATATTGAAGCTAGCAATTTCTTGTAAGTGATATTTTTGACATGAAAAGACTAGGACCTAGGTATAGGGTCTGTGCAAGCGCAATTATTAAGTTATTTACTGGGCACATATTCTTAATCTTTTTCAGAAAAATGTATACGTGCGAATGTTCAGAAAAAAATGTATGTGCGATTGTTTAGAAAAATTCACAAACTTTATGTGGTCATATCATATGGTGCCTTTCATTTATATAGTATGCTCTTGCTGTAGGTTGTATCACCGAGTTCAACAAGTGCGGGAGCGGGGCGCAGCCCCTCCAAGGCAGTTTCCCCCAGGTCTGGAGGTGGCAGCACAGTCAGGCAAAGGTCAGTTGCAACATTCACATCTTTCACAGTGTTGTGTCTTTGAATAAGAACTTAAATACATTTATGTCATGAACCCATAGTTAGCTTTTTATTAGGTAACACTAAACACATTACAGCATAAAAAAAATAGTTCCTGCTCATAAAGCAAGATAAGTACTTTGTTTACTAACTTTACTAGTTATTAACCTCCCCAAAAAGTTGTAAGTTATTTTTTGCATTTTCACATAATGACACTTATATTGACACAAAAGAACTTTTCTTAACGTTGTAACATGTGTAACATACCATAATTTATTTATTGACAAAGCATCAATCAGTTTTCTCTAGTATTCTGGTAGTCATATCATATTGCTGCAGACATTGATCTAAGGCCGTGTTCAACTGGGACCTGTTCATGTACCGGATTCTAGCGTACCGGATTCTAGCGTCTGGTCAACTTTGCGCCGGGTTGCGTTCAGACTACTAACAACTGTGCCAATGCGAACCGTTCGCCGTGTACACACTGCATCTGGTTCGCGAACGGTTCTGACCCAATTACGTGTATTTAACTCATGGCATGTCATTTTTGTTGGTCATGTGTCAATGCCCAAACGCTGTACAAGAATCTAATAATGTAAAACATTAAATGTAGGTGATATATAAGCACAGTAAATTTAAAATATATACCTAATATAATATAATAATTATAAAAACAGTCAATTAATTTAATTTAATTCCTTAAAAAGAAAAGAAAACTGCTATTTGTACATTATTAAAATATATGAGATAATTTATGTATAATTATATAGAATAATGATTATACAATTTGCATATATATGAAATCACGGGTAGATAAATAAAGTATGAGTTTAGCAGTAAACTGTCCAAAATAGTGAAATGTACAGATTGCGTGTCATTAGCGAACCGTACGCGCCCACTAACACATTCACGTTACAGAGACAAGTGGGCACGTACCATTCGCATCCACTGAGAGCACATTAGGAAGAGGTCTGAGCGGACACAACGCAGTGGAACCAGTGTGTACACGGCCAACTGGACGCGAACCTTTTTTTACAAGAATTACCAGTTTGAACATGGCCTTGGAATCGTTGGAAATACAATGCACTACCTACTTAACAAACGATACCCATAATGAAGACGTTAGTCAAACCAATGCTGTTTAAACATTAGAATGAGAAAGTCCCCTAATGTTACATGACATTACAAGAAATGTTGTGTTGCAGGAAGACAACCTCAGGCGGCGGTGGGGCAAAGAAGGTAGCGGGGGCGAGTGCGGCGGGCATGTGGAGGTTTTACACAGAAGACTCCCCTGGCATTAAAGTGTAAGTCTCTACCTATGTGACAAGTTAAACAGAGGTTGTCTGTAAGTTTGACCACAGAATATGTGGTAAATTAATAGCAGTGTTCCCAGAATCAGTTGTACTTTTTTACCCATTTTGTGATGAGGAGTATAGGAAACAGTGTACTTTAAAAGTACTTCTGATGTTCAAGTACTTCTGGGTTGGGACATGTGCCAATAATGTCTCTTTACAAGTTGATTGTTGTTTATAATTTGAAAATTTTGCATGGACGACTTTCAAATTGTTAACACAATTTTGGGCTTATTAAAATTTGCTGGGTAGAGCCTTCAACATATATATTCTAGTATTTTTTAGTGTTAAGATTATAAAATAATGATGAACTGACAGTCTCAGTAAAGCAAGTTCCTCAGGTTTCGGTACTATTTATTGATTTTAATTTGTTGTGCTTATTCTTATGAGATGTGGACAGTTATCTCATATCGCTTGCATTTATTTGATTTTGGCACTCAATTCAGATAAGTGTAGACAAAATTATACATTTGCTTATGGAAAGAAATGCACTGAACACTGAAATGTATTATATTTTCATTTCATTAAAAATTTGAAATTCTATTTTTAATTAGACTAAATAATTGTGATTTGTAATGATAAATGTGGTGACAGTCTTGACTACAACAATTTTTGACAAAAGAATACAACTGTTACATGAGCATGAAAGCAGTTGTTGGTTTATAAATTTGTTGTTACTGTAGAATAGTTTGCACACGTTTCACACATTTATTCTGACTCATGTCTTGTCTTGTTTACAGTGGACCTGTTCCGGTACTCGTCATGTCGCTGCTTTTCATTGCCGTTGTATTCATGCTGCACATATGGGGCAAATATGCACGAAGCTAAGCCACCACGTCATCAAGAAGATAGCAAACATTTGCAGAGCAGACATTCCTGGTTCAGTCAGCAACCAGACGCCAAAACTGTGATTGGCACAAAAGTTTCTTGCAATTTAATATTGCATGAATGTTGTAACATCAGAAAAATTTTCACTGGTGTGTAGCACCAGAAGCTGAAGACCAGAAAGTGGTTCGTTGATTGAATCACTTTTTAAATGGATACAGTTCCTTTTTATGACAACATTCTTCTGATAGTGGGTTAGCAGCATGTTACTAAAATATGGCTTACATCAAACTTGCTATTTCGAAGTCCTAGCTATAAACCTGTTATATAAAACATTAGATTTGTTGGAGAATGTTCATTTTAGTATTCATTATTTCACAAACGCTGGGCTGTATGAAAGAGACCAAAAAGTATATTCTCGGCTAGTCAGTTTTTATTTCAGGTTTCCACCTACAAATGTAACAATAAAATTATTTTGTTGAGTAAGAGAATTTGTCTTGTGAACGTTGTATGATGTAAATACTACATACAGTAAAATGTTAAATATTTTTAAGTTTTTATTTTTGCATGTAATTACTTGGGGGGCCTTGAAGTCACTCCAAATACAAGGCCTTGACATCCTTGAATTCTGGCTTGCAGTCTTGATTAGGCTCTGCTCCGGCCTTTGTTTACTGATAGCCAGTGCATTCCCTACTGGTCCCTGCCTGATACCCAGGTTGCCAAATCTGCTTATTTTGCATAATCCATGGCACTACTTTTGGCTATAGTTGCCCTGCCCACTCACCCTGGTATAGCCTCTGTTCATCAGTAGGGTTTCTTGTTATCATTTAGAGGTCATTCCAGCTGTAGATTGTGGTCAACGGTCTGGTGCCAGTTCATACCCGGTTAAATAGCCTTGAATTTTGTATGTCTCGTAGTGTACGGCTGCTGAATTGACTGAAGTTTACATATACTGTGGCATAATGCAGTCACTAAATTGTAAACTAAATGCATCATACAGAACGATATATTTTGTTCAGGTGTTAATATACCTGAAGAAAAAAAATATTGCAATTGTGAACGTTGCCTATTAATAGTAATTAATCCTATTCCATAAGAGCTCATTGACAATTTACCTGTTCACACAGAAAGGTCTCCTCAAATCCTCCACCATTCACTCCCCTTTCGTTCATTCGGTATGAAAGACATGGTTGACAATTGTGCATGTTTTTACCTAATTAATAATCCTTTTGTCACAGGTTGCTTCTACATAGATACACTAGTATGACGTGATTCTTCTAAGCGACAATGCAGTTCGTCCATTCATCTCTGACAATGCGTTTGGTATTTTGTTCCAATTTAGAAAGCATACATTTTGGCACTGGAATAATGTTCTCTATTATATGCAACTGAAGATTCATCATCAACGTACCATTCATCAGACTTTTATGTAAGCATAGACTTGTTTTTACAAGAGAGCAGACAATTGGGTGCACTGTACCGATTTACTTTGGCTGCATCAGTTTTCTCCTAAGATTATATATTATACAACTGATTATAACTCAAACTCAACTTATGTTAAAAAGAGAACTGGAATTAACATTCACCAAGTTAGGTATCACTGGCGCGGGAACGAAATTAATATTGGGGGAGCTGTCGGATCATGACATCGGAAGACGGCGAGGGGTGCTGTTGAATATATTTAAGCGGCGACGTTCAAAATTTTTGAAGCTAACCAGAAAAAAAAACATTGAGCCTATGCTAGGTATATACTTCATTCCACGTGAGCGAGTGCTGGAGCTCGCTACAGCCGTTTGATTATGTAATCCGTCAAATGCTATTTTGCCTGGTGCTACAACTAGTCAGTCTGTGCAGGATCCGCTAGAAAACCGCCGATGGGTTTTGGCAAGTACAGTAAACCCCCGAAATGCCACTTACTTACCCGTCACGCTCCCCATTCCCAGTTTCCCTTTGGATTGCAAGACAATTAAAAGGATTATACCAAAGCATATAGCAAACAACAGAACCACGAGAAGAACAATATTTCTCGTGGCGAGCATGTCGTCTGATTCAGGGCCTGACTTATAATAGTGTTTGTGACGTTAATAATTTCATGCTGACGTTAACAATGCAGCGCTGTAATCAGTGATTGTTCTCAAACAAACCCAAAACTGTATTTTTATTCAAACCTGGACATGTTCTTAGTGCTGTATGACATATTCGTGACCTTGAAACAACGGGAAAGCAAGCGATGGGCAAAAGAAACACGAATATACCTGCCAACTCTCCCGGGATTTCCGGGAGTCTCTTTGATTTGGGTATATCTCCCGGAATACAAGCACATCTCCCGGACTTTCACTCAAAATCTCTAACAACACCCCCACGTCTTCGAGACAGCGCGACACCATGGAGAACGTACTGTTTCGGCGAGAAATCTCCAACAGCACCCACATGCGTCTTCCGATGTCAAGATCCGAGAAAGCGCGACTCGGGAAGCGTGCTGAACTACTGATAAATCTACCAGAATTTAACAAGTTTGCAGGTATACACAAGTGACACCTTACTCCTCACCAAATATGCGGAACATAGTCTTGAACTATGTTTCGTCAAAGAAAGTACTTCAAAACGTCGTGACGACACCAGGTGAACCCTGCCACCTGCAACACCTTTAATGGCTGTAACTCACTTAAAGGGAAACCAAAGGCAACTTTTAGGAGTTAGTACAAACTAACCATTTCCAACTACAATCAAAATGTCCACGTCCATGTTTTACACAGAGTATTATGATTTCATTCTCAAGGTGGAATTTATACGTTTAGTAATGTTCTTATTAAGAGTCCAGGTTTCGCATCCATACGTAGCAGCTGGAAATATGCAGATTCGGATAATTCGTAGTTTCATATCTTGGTTCATTGCTTTCCACAGCTTCTTCATCTCCGTCAACTTTTTACTCGCCATTGCCAACCTCCGCTTGATCTCTTTCGTCCCATCTACATCTGCTTCTATCAATGACCCCAGATATTAAAAACTTTCTACTCGTTCTATTTCCTCGCCATCTACTATGAATTCTGATGGTTCTCGATCGGCATCCCTTCACATCCACAATCTTAGTCTTCTTTACGTTTCGTTTCAAACCTTTCATCTCACCGTGCTCTTTAACAGTAGTTATCAATTTATCCAATCCTTCTTTTGTATCGGATATTAACGCTGTGTCATCAGCGTATATGAATTCATATATATCCTGTCCATTCACTTTCAGTCCATTAAAAAACTTGCTTCTCGTGTCAGTCTCAACCTCGCTGGTGATATTCTCTGTGTATAGACTGAATAGGTGGGGGACAAAATGCACCCCTGCCTCACACCCTTAACGCCTGGGAACCAATCTGCGGAACCAAACTCTAGTCTCACTGCAGACTGCTGTCCAACACATACATTTCGGATAAGTGATGTAATGTTCTGGTCAAATCCCAAGTGTATCAAGGTTTTCCACAGTTGTTGATGACTAGCATTATCAAAAGCTTTTGAATAATCTATGAAACAGATTCTAAGGTTGTGGTTGAATTATCTGCATTTTGTTATTATCATCTTCAGTTTGAAAATGTGATCTCTTGTTCCTCTTCCAGTCCGGAAACCAGCTTATGTTCTGTTGACTTCACATTCTAATTTTGTTGTGATTCTCTTCATTATGATTTTAACGTAATTTTGCTCGCATGGCTGATGGGGGATATAGTTCTGTGGTATGAGCATTCTTGTATGTCACCTTTTTCAGTATTGGTAAAAGTATGGCTCGGTTCCAGTCCATGGGCCAAGTTCCATTTTTCTATATTTTCCTGCATAATGTGTGATAGATATCCACGCCTGCTTCGCCATTTGCGTGTATTAGCTCTGCAGTGATGTCACCAATGCCAGGTGATTTTCCGTCCTTTAGACTTTTTATTGCCCACTCCACCTCTGAACGCAAAAGCTCAAGTTCATCTTCTGGTTCTGTCCTCTCTCTGCCTTCATCCATGTCTACCTCTTCTGTTTCTTCTTTCACAATATTGCTTCCATCTTTCAAGTGTGTCATCGCTTTCTGTCAGAGTCATTCCCGTTTCGTCTTTGATAACGCCAAGTCTAGGTTTGAACGACTGTGTCACATACTTTATTTCCTCGAATATACTGCGACTATCGTTCCTTCTCATACATAGTTCTACCTTTTCCCATTTCTTCTCTAGATATTTCTTCTTGTCTTCCTTACACATTCGTTTAATCATCTTGCACTTCTCTCTGTATTTCTCATGATAATAATGTATCACTCATTACTTTGTTCTTCTTTAACTCTTTCCTTTCGTCAATCATCTGCATCTTTCCTTATCCGTGGTTGTTTCCTCCTCTTTTTAGTGATGTGTTTTTTTAGCTGATTCCTTAATGATGTTCCTAATTTCTACTGCCAACTCCTCCGGTTCCTTCTCGTCAGCCACTGTCTGTAATATTTCGAAACGGTACATAACATCTACTCGGTATCCTTCTGTGATATCACTCACGTCATACCTCACTATCTCTTTCCCTCTCTTCATCTTTCTTAATTTTGATCGCAATCATGGCTTCCGGTAATGTCTTTGCGTTAAACACATACGTCCTCCATCGTTTTGGTATCAGTATAAAGTCGATTTGATTTCTGTTCCGACCATCTGGTGTTATCCAAATGTACAATCTTCTTTGATGTTGTTTGAAGAAAGTATTCGTGATCACCAGTTCATTCTCTATGATAAACTCAACAAGTCTATCTCCTCTCCCATTTCTCTCGCCTAGTCCATATTTCCCGATATATCCATTCTCTTCTTAGTTTTGACAATTGCCAACTTTCTACTAAATTACTGGCATAATATTCTTCATTGTTGCTGCAAATTTAGACGCAGCGCCAAGCAATTGTGTTTGTTTCCCTTTAAATTCATTGTCGTAAATGCCTGCGAACAAATAATTGGATATACAACCAAGAAATACCAAGACTGGCTCGCTAAGAAAGATGCCGAGACACTCAAATTGGCCGACCACAAACGAAAAGCATTTGTAGCAACAAGACCCAAACTCTACAAGTAAGAAAAAGCTCAACGAACAGTCAAAGTTGAAGTCCAGAGGAAGGCTTCATACTTGAAGAACCAATGATGGTCCGATACTGATAAAGTGACAAAATACAAACGAATCCTTCATCAATGCAATTCATGGCTTCTGGTCTAATGGGCCAACACTGGCAACAGGGCAAACGAAGGATGGCGGCTTCCTCCACTAGGACAAAGACAGCGTTAACACCTGCTGAAAATAGCACGTAGAGGAACTTCTCAGCACAAAACTCCCCTGTTGATGTATGCGTATATTTTCGACAATATTCCGCAGCACAAGGCCAGAACCGAACAACCTGCATACGTACAGTGTATGCTATATGTGTCTGGTGTTGACGTTGTTGTGGCTGTTCCTTTTTACATATGATATAAAAAAGATAACTGTCAAACTGTCACCAGACAGACGAACAACAATAATGCCACTGGACCTCTCGGAATCACTACTGAAGTACTTAAATATGGAGGAGACAAATTTACATCTCAAACACACCCTCTGTTTTTGAAGATCTGGCAAAATATCTCCCAGGTGTCTTTTAAGATGCGATGACTGTTAGTTGTTACCATCTTTTAGAAAGGGAGACAAGACAGCTACATAGGTATTGCCTTACTCTCAATAGTGGAACAGGCAAAGGCGAAGATCCTCCTTGACCGCCGTCTCCCGCTGGCCGAGGATGTCATCCCAGATGTAGATTAAGAAATACCAGAGGAAACAACATATATTATGGTCTTCACTGCACGCCAGTTACAGGACAAGAGTAGAAGACAGAACATCCATTCCCACGGTGTGTTTGACTACATATACCAATAACCTACGCCTTCTTCAATATTCTTCAATGATATGGCTGACCAATAAAAAGTTACCAACATGATTCGACTCCTACAACACACGGCGGCACGCAGATAAAATCCTTTCACAGTAAGAACTGGCGTTAAAGACTAACAAGACTAACGCGTATTTACACCGATGACCGTCTCCATCCATCAAGCTATATTATAAAATCTCAGCAGACTGAAGGCCAAAAACAATTATCACTTTACACATACCAGTATGATTGGATTTCAATTTTGCAGATGATGCTCAAATAAATACCCACGCATAGGAAGACGCCCTACATAAAATAGTAGACAATTTGCGGATGCATGTGCCAGTAAGGAACTAACTTTGAACATCAAGAAAACTAAAACACTCTTCGAACCAGCAGTAAAATCAATAACACCAGTGCCAGTTATACAAGTATCCTATCTAGGAAGTCTCCGAGGAGCTTGGCTGACACTGATGACGTATTACAGCTGTATAACATTGACTACAATACGCGAGCGCTTCTTTCGGTCTCAAAATTAACGAATCCGCCTTGATGGTTCGAAGGGATTCAGAAACGTAAATCGTACTACTTTGGACAAGTCGTCTGATTGTTCTTAAGCGCAGGGTTATATTGTAGGTTATGTGCCCTTGCGTAGGGCACATGACCTATACTATTATTACAACAACAATACAATAGGCCTAGATATTTTGTGGTGTGGAAGATATTACCTTCAGTGGTGCTGCGAATAGGATCGCTGCGGTGGGCTAAGACCTTTGCGAAACCAGTATACAGGAGCACGGCCAGTACTGCGAGAGTCACCCCGGTGAGCACGGTCCCAGTGCACAAGACGGCCGTAAAACGGCTGGTATCGTGCGGCTTTGCGCCTTTCTTCAGCGTTCTATTCCGCATCACCGCCATTGCGGGAACACTGTGACGTCACGTGCACGCCACACGTTACGGCGCGCGTGCGTGCATCCGTGTATGTATGTGTGTGTGTGTGTGTGTGTGCGGTGTGCGGTGTGCGTGCGCGTGCGCGTGTGCGTGTGCGTGTGCGTGCGTGTGTGATAAAACATATAAGTTTTTCGAGTTGTAAGACTAAACACAAGTGGCACCACCAAAGGCACCAATGCCGAAGTTAGGAGACAGGCGTGTTTGAGCCCTAGTCGTATACTTAGTTATTAAGCGTTTAAGAAATCTACTGTGAGTTTGTCCTATATTATTATTTATCAGTATTTGTGCTGGGTTGGTATGATTAACAGCAGCACAGTTGTCAGTGTTATCAAATAGCCAAATTAAACTGTTTCCATAAATATGTACAAGGTGGATGCTGCTAGTAATAATTTAGCCATTTTATGCTAGTTAAGTGAAGGATTGCCGTTTTCTCATATAATCAGCCAGCTACTGTCACATTGTCATTGATCATAACTTGCCTTATTTACTGACTGACTTGGTCCTGTATATTTTGTAGTTACTAAAATCTGATGATCGTAATTCATGATAGCTAATTCAAATGGTAAACCTTTTATGGTATATTATCAGGCATTAAGAATGTCATCATCATCTTTGGTTGACTGGGGCCGGAGCATGGATGAGCTGTTTACAAATGGATCCATTGTACATTAGGGATGGGAGCTCTGTCTCTTTAAAATCAAGGTATTCACAGATCAGCTTAGTGTATGTTTTTATTTGTTTCATCTTTTTTTGTAGCTATGAGTGGGTATCCATAAGGTGAATCTTAATACTGGTTCTTCTTTGTGGTGATAGGAATGTCCAGCTAGTTGGATGCTTCTCATGTGAATTGTGCTGATCAGATTGTTTACATGTGACAACATTCCAATAAAGTTCTTTGTTAGCCTTTCTCCATTACTTGTTGATGTAGTATTCACTAGGTGTCAGCACTGTTGCAATGAAGATTGTTTTACCATTCTGTGAAATGATAAAACCAGAATACAGTACAGTACTTATACATGTACATGTCGATTAATTCATATTGGGGCAAAATATGTGTGAGCAATCTGTTGAATATTTAAATGACAAATACTCTCAAATTTACCATTATTTGATTCCCTAAAATGTGATATTGCTGGCATGAAATGATTACGTCTTCTTTGTTTCAGGTGAAATACTTATGGGAAAACATGAATTATATAATATGTAGAAGTGTTCTTTCCCGTTTAATCACACGTAAGGATCAAAATGAACTTGGCTGTTGGATTGTATTATTTGTACAAAGGATTCTTATATCCTCTTCAAGTGAAAGTCAGTGTGACAGTGATCATGACATCGATGATGGCCAGTTTGATTTGAATCCATCACGACACGCCACAAACAGGATTACAAAACACACCATGCCAAAGAAAATGCTAAAAGATTTAAATAACGCATCTCGAAGCAAAGTATACAGACACAATGAAAACTCACAAAGCGATAATCTTTACATGAATAGTCAGCATGACTTTGAGAGTTATCCTGATGGCAGTAGATATGATCTTCTGGAGCTGGAATGGAAAGATCCGTGGAGACAGGAAAGGAGGATCCGCTCAGATCACAAGACCTTCAGACAACGTGGAGAAAATGAGGAATTATGTCGGGGTTGTCAACCTCCGGAAAACCTATGACAGGAAGACGGGAATTGGTACAAGTATGGGCTGACTGATCCGGGAACGATACGATGTGCAATGTGAGTAGACATACTTTTTTGAGAGTCCATGAAATTATTTATTTTTCTTAGAAAATGTTATGTTATTATTGCTTAGTATTGTCTAAGTGTCATTTTGTGACGTTCATGTCACGGTTATGTATATAATTATATATATAAGTGAAGTACCATATTGGTTCAGACCTTAGCATACTTTTTTATAAGTGAATTATTTCTTGTTTCAAAAAATGCAAAAAACAAACAAAATTCAATACTTTCAATCCTCCTTTTCCTTACTTTGGTGAAATGTACTACACAGTCCAAACCATTGTGATCTATCACATATGATTAGTTACAGAATACCGGTTAATATTCAGCCCACTCAACTATATATAGAAGAGTACCTGGTTATACACACTTATGGAAATCATAATAAAGGAATGAAAATAAATGTAACAGCATTTCTATCAACAAAAAATATCTGCCCAGAGACTATCACTAATGCTGGGCGTACACTGATAAGCTTTTGTTGCCATTCATCTGTTTGATCAACTAAAAGCTGATAAGTCGTGCAATGTATGACGGTCAGCAACTCAACAAAACTCGAGTTGCATGTTGATTTGACTGGTACAACAGTTGTTGAACCGATTCATCATTCGATAATTGAATCACACCAACAAAAGTTGCGTAATGTACAACGGTGTAAGATGAGAATGTCATGAACTGCCAGTTGAAACGGCCTTGCTAATAAATATCCGGGTTTTGAGATATATATCCGAAGGGAAGTAGTTATACACAATTAAAGAATTTTCCAAATTTATTGGCCCATCTTCCAAACAACAAAACAAAATACAGCGATTCTTCAAGGAAGACTCGTCAGCCTCCCTAACCTCTTATCATACAAAGTCTTACGTACATACATCTCTATCATAACATTTCATAGTTACACAAGGATTGACCAGTTCTTCAATCCTATACTGTTTCATCAAAAGATTCTACAACATATTCGCCATATAGGCTCAAAAGTTCAACACCCTACGGCTGTCTGCGTGGCACTCGCAATGTAGAGATGCGAGAACATAATGTTTATAAATATAATGAACGATACCACATTCTGCTGACCAACAACTTGACCAATCAGCAACCCCAATAAACATATACCTAGACCTCTCTAAAGCCTTTGACACAATTGATCATAACATATTATTACAAAAACTAAATTATTATGGAATAAATTGTGCAGCACTAGATCTATGTAAAAACTACTTACACAATCGTAAGCAATATGTTGAAATTGGCGTTTACAAGTCAGAAGAAGCTGCCATAAACACTGGTGTCCCACAAGGGTCTATTTTAGGACCCCTTCTATTTATCATATATATTAATGACATCATATTTTCAGGTAATCATTTTAAATTCATAATGTATGCAGACGACACCACTCTGTTTAGTATATTGAATAAATTTCAATCTCTGGATGGCCAAGTCCAAAATCAAAATAAAGAATTAGAAAATATATGCAGGTGGCTAATGGCAAACAAACTTTCTCTTAACATTAAAAAAACAAAATTCATGGTATTTCACATGCCCCAAAAGGAAATTGAACTTCCTAAAATAGAAATTGATGGGACAAATATTGAATGTGTACATGATTTTAATTTTTCAGGTATCACCATAAACCAACACCTAAATTGGGACAGCCATATAAACAAAACAGCGAATAAAATCAATAAAATAATTGGAATTTAAAATAAACTTAACCATGTATTACCTAAGAATATATTATCTATAATGTATAATTCGCTCATTCATCCCAAGATTAATTATGGCATATTGGTGTGGGGTTATCAAGCCCATCGCATTTTTAAACTTCAAAAGAAAGCAGTGCAAATAGTTACTTCAAGTAAATACAATTCTCACACAGATCCCATCTTCAAAGAATGTAAATTTCTTAAGCTGGATGACATCTATAGACTCCAACAGCTCAAATTTTATTACAAATTGATCAACAAGGTTATACCAGAATATTTCAGTCGTATTCCGTACACATATAACTTTGCAATTCACCAATACAACACACGTGGTAAAAACAACTTATTTATTCCCAGAGTTAATCATCAATATGCAAAAAAGTACATCAGACACAACATTATACGAACTGTTAACAATACTCCAAATATCATCCTTGATAAAATTTATACACATAGTTTATATGGTTTTTCCACTTATACAAAAAATTACTTTATTAAGAACTATGAATCATGTTGTCACATTTCTAACTGTTATATCTGTCATTCTTAAACTAGACATGACTTTGCATTTGTTTAAACTAATTTCTGTATTATATTATTCTATAATTATACTATACTAAACATACTATGTTTACACATATATGTATGCATATATAATTGATCACGTGATAATCATATAATTAGGTTACATCAGTGGGGTGGCTCCCATGATAGCGGCATATAATTGTCTTAATGGGAGCCTCCCTGACCTTACAATGAATTTTATATTGTAGTTTATGTACTTATGATGGTCAAAATAAATACTGTCTGTCTGTCTGTCTGTCTGTCTGTCTGTCTGTCAACACCGTGAACTTGGTAATAATTTGTCCCTCAGTAGTCGAGTGAAGTAGTTCTCACGCGGTTCATTGGGAATTCCCTCTTTGGGTGTAAATTCACCATTGTCGCGTAACCCATCTACTCTCGCACTGTTGTTACACGAGGTGTTACTCAGCGTCTACCACCCTCGAGTGCACTTTGTCAGACTTCACCCCACCCTGACACTACAATAAATGATAACTATAATAATAAATTATTCTTATTCCTTGGTGTGTAAACTACACCCTTCATATCATACGTTTTTCTACCGACATCGTAGTACTTACGCACAAACATATGTAACCTAATGTTTGCCGGAGATATATACATATCTGGACCCAATATCTCATTAGTAATAGCAACCCCACCACCTTACATATTCTAAGTCCTAACAAACTATACACCAATAACCATTATCTGTGACACTGTAATACAACCTATGTTCGCTTCTTCTTACTATCTAACGTTCACATAACAGAGCGATGATTCGCCACCCGCCTAAATCTCGAGATGCCAGTATCATTGCGCTGACCATATTCCTTTTTATTGACCACCTTTGACACAATTATAACAATGTAAAAACCACATGTTTAAGCCAATACCTCTAATCTAACATTCACACTGATTCACTCATAATATATTCCACATACCTCCGGTATTTCTTCTACTCTATATATGCATGGAGAAATTCAACGTCAAAGCCACCACTGGGTATATACTTCATGTTTGCCAACCGCACCGCAATGGTTTCTCTCCACAGAAGAGACCAGATTACATTTCTTTGCTCTGTCGGGTTCTGGATTCGTCTGTTCTATTCTACCTTCAAATCTCAGTACCTCCACCCTATACCTAGCATCAGTCATGTGACCCCTGCTGATGCTGACGCCATTGTAACAATTTCAACACCATCCAACAGGTGATAATCAACAAGTATAAAATCTTCATTATAACGACATCCCTATACACCTTAACATTATCCTGTTTAAACTTACGTCCGTATCATCATATCTATTCATATGGAACGGCCAATCATGTTATAAATATTACACGTTGTATTCGACAATCCTCTCTGTCTACCCTAACTATAATTATATTTGCCTGGTTCTTTAAAGTCTGACCTTAGGTCACCACTCCAGTTCCTTCACAGTATTGCATAACCACTGGATAGCCATCAATGGCCTACAGGGCAACCCTAACACGAGTCACCCAACCATAGCTTTACATTCTAACCCTAAATGCAGTCTTTCACAGATGCTACCAACCTATGTTAAGTTCTTAAAATCACAATCTTATCTGAGACGTCATGGTTTCTTATTGATCATATAACACCCAACAAAAGTTTTGTAGTGTATGCTCAGCATTAGGTTTACAAATGTTACTATTTTTTTACAAATATGCTGCTAACGTGAGAGCCACCCACTCATAAATTTAATGTGAAGCATTTGGATGTGGAATGTTGTTAATTTCAATTGAAATATAATAAAACCAAACCTTTTAAATATATCTTAATTATAAATTCAGACCCTCGTCATTTGCTATTCTTTAGTTTTAACTTTAAAGCCCACTTGCATATTACTAATTAATATTCTGACCGAATGATTTCAGGGATTGGTCAACAAGACCACAAGTTGAAGGCAAAGTTCTTTTTGGACTCTACCCGATTCTGCTGGCTCTACAACAAGGGAGGTGCGAATGTCATCAGCTGTTTATGAAGGACAATCTAAGGGAGTTAGATAAGCCCTTAGTGGTTGAACTGTTGTCCCTGGCAACAGAACGGGGTATTCCCGTGTAGAGTTGTGATGTTGGAATGTTGGATTACCTCTCATGGTCACGTCTGCATCAGGTAAGAAATGAATGATTCTAAGTACTGTGCTTGCACACAGTATGTCTGTATATGTGCATGATAATGTGTGTGTGAATTTTTTGTGTAAAATGTGGTTAGCTGGTTGCATTAGGAACCCCCTTAATCTCTGTCAATATCCCCATCACCCAAAATCCCATTATAAGGAAAAGTGCATCCAGAAAAGTCTTATCACTCAAAACACCATCAGTCAAAACCCACGGCAGTTAAAACCCCATGAATCCAAAGTTCAAAACCACTTTGATCAGTCAAAATCCCACCACTCATTAACCCGTTAGTCAAAATCTTATCAATCAAAATGAACATCCGTGAAAACCCACATCAGTGTAAAACACAATTCAAAACGTTGTCAGTCAAAACTCCACCAGTTTAATCAGATTTAACAAGATTGCCACCCAGAGAATTAACTCTAGATGGCAGGTGGACAAGGAAGCCACTTCAATAGTATTAGTAGTATCACTAGTATGACACAATATAACATGGCAAACAGTGTCAACACATTCAACATGAATTACGTTTAATGAAATAAAATAATATTTACCTTCAAATGTGTTGCGAAGTTTGATGAAGTCTTTGAGGATCCTGCTATCACTGTAGCACAATGCTTGCATTTTCCTTTATAATTCCCCTCCATATTGGCAGGTAATTCAAAATGGCTAAAAATGGACACTTTAGCCATAGTGGACACGCATGAATAGACACAGCATCCACACTTACAGATGGTTCAGCCAGACTGAGAGAAGACTTCATCTGAATGACCCCAGCTCCTGCCACTGACAAGATTTGATAAACAGTCCAGTCAGTTATGCTGTGATCAGATTATTGGCCAGACATTCGTGCGAATGAAGAAGCAGGTGATGACGAAGTTACTTCAATAATTGATTCCAGCTTTTCACGACATTGTCTGCACAGCTTATGTTGTGTGGTCAAACCCAATGTTAGTTTCTTGAAACCAGTTCTGCAGAAACATTTCGCAAGACTTTTTTCTTTATTTTGTCCGGGTGCCATTTTAGTGGATCAGTACACCGTCACTAGTCACTAGTAGACTTGATGGTTACAGGCTGACTAAATATTTATTTCATAGCAGTTTCTGTAGTATCATGCACATGTGCAATGAATATGCATGAGTCTCATATATTATCTCTCAGTCAAATGAAACTGCAATCATCACACATGAAGCTGAGCAATTGTCAATACAATTCAATTTGTAATGCTTAACATATGTAATATGCAATCAAATTTGTTCATTTGTAATGTTTGAATGTTGCTCTATATGCCACCAATCACATAAAATTACAGACATAGTAGACATGTACATGTGCATGATCTGGTGGCTTATTGCATAACAATAATCCCTGGTGTATTGAATAACAATTATACAATTAATAAGCATATATATATATGGATTTACACAGCAGAGGTAGTACTGTATCTTTGAAGTGAATTATCCTGTGCCATCCTCGTACAATTTGTCATCCTCGGGTGTACTCATTTAATGTATCTCTGAACATTATTATTTGCCCACTCTAATATTGTCAGGGATACTTCTGCAATAATATAGGATACTGTATAAAAAACAAACAAATCGGAGGACACGTTTTTGGGTATCTGAGGTCAAAAGTCAAATTATGATATTTTTAATTACATTATACCTATGTGCGCTTGTTTTATTGGCTTTCCAATTATGTATTTCTTGCTTTTCTAGCTTTATTAACAGCACAGAGTTATGGGCATTATTGTGACATTCAGTATGCGAATCAGGTCAAAGTTCAGTGACTTATATCATCAATAATACTTGATCTAGATTTAAAAAAAACTGTGCTAAATTTGATCAAAATTGGAGTCGGGTGATGCAAAAATGGCCTAAAAGTTATTGATTTGACATGTAATGATCCAATGATATGTCAATTAGATCCACAAATTCACTGATATTTTTTCAACCGTTATTGTGGACATATAATTTTTAAATAGTTCAGAATAATTCCATCAATGGGTCGAAACGAAACATACAATGAATGTACCTAAACAGTATCATCCATCATCCGACCGTCCATCTATCCATTAGTAGAGGTTCAATAGTTAGCATCTTTGCCATCATTGTTTAGGCAGCCACCCTCGCTATTGCACAATGCCGTGCAATGAAGGCCTGCCCTCTAGTTCTTTCAATTGCCCTTGCACGTTTCATGCATCCACCATGTAGGAGGAGGGCACAAGCCATACTTGCATCGGCGAGACTGGTCCAGAAAGGAAGCCATTGCTTGCTGCGCTCATCCTGTTACCATCCCTATTGACCAAACACAGCGATTGCCTGGTGGCTATCGGTTGACTGCTTCCAGATGAAAGAGGCTTGGAACAAGTACCTCTTGATATGTTCGAAGAGGGCGGCCTGGGTCATTGACGACTGCCATTGGAGAAGAGTTGATGCCTTGCATTGTTGACAGTTGCAGAACCACATGTCTTGCTGATGAGCACATCAATTCGCTCAATGCACTGCATATGAACTGAGCGAAGGACTACGGATCTGCAGTCAGCGAGATCATCGTCTCTCTAAGGCTTGGTGTACTGTTCCATGCAATCCACTACACAAAAGTTGACAATAATGTGTCATATGTTGTTATGATATGTTAGCGTAAGGAGGCGACAGGGTAGAGTTAGTCCCGCGAGACTTCTTGGATCGAGGTGGAATGATCATTAAACATCTACCAGAAAGATAGTAATGAAATGTCTGCAATATGTGAATGCTATATGTTATGTGTGTCTGTCTCTCTTCCTCTCCATCATTCTCTATCCCGCTCTCTCTCTCCCCTCCTCTCTCTCTCTCCCTCGGTCTCTCTCCACCTCTGTCTCACTCCCTCCCTCTGCCTCCCTCTTCCTCTTTCTCCCTCGCTCTCCCTCTCTCTCCATCGCTCTTCCTCTCTCTCTGCCTTGCTCTCCCTCTCTCCTTATCTCCTTTCTCTGTGTCACTCTCTCCCCCTCTCCCTGTCTCTATGGTTGATCTGTCTTGAGAGACCTTGTCATCTACTGTTCCTTGTTGTGACTGCTCAACTGATGTTTACTTGCTTGTTGTAGAATGTGCGGCTGACTGCTCCAAGTGTTCTGTGGCAAACGTGTGTTACAATGACTCTTGCAAGTCACCCTTAGTTTATGACAGTACTTCAAAGACATGTAAAGGTATGTACTGTATTCTACAGTGTTTGATATTAATACACGTTCAACATCAACATTGGTTATTTGTTGTACGTTGTGCTAATGGTGCAACACTACTAGACAAAATGGTGTGTTGAGTTTGCAGTGATGTCCTTCTCTACACGTAAATTATCATGGGGAGTCCAACACAAACAACTGCATTATTAGCGCAATAGCACAATGCACTCACAAAATTAAAATGATGTGCTGCAAATGCATATTCAAATCTATATCACACAATTAATATATTCTACATTGGAGAACAAAGACGAGCTGTACAGCGGAAACATGTAAATGTTATCCGGTTGCCTTGCAAATAAACATGCAGCCTTCTTGCTGTATGTCGCAGTGGATCTGAGTGCTGCTGAGACATCGCAGTGTTTTTGTGAACCACATACAATTCTGGGTGTAATGCCAAGTTCTTCTGCTTTCAGCTTGTGCTGACATCTGTGATTCCTGCACCATTGCTGATCAATGTACGACATGCTCTTACGGTTATATGTTTGATGGCACTACATGTTCAAGTAAGTGGATTACATTGTTGTGTGCAATACGCCGTCTGTATTATTCACGTCAAAGACAAGTGTAAATATTGCAGTCTGTGTGAAAGCAATAAACAGACAACAACGTTCACACTGTGAATCAGGCAGATGTGTCTAAAGATGATATTCTACTCCCATGGTTAAATCGTACCAGAATAATTCATTTTTATTTTTGGATACTCGTCTGATACTTGGATACTCGTCTTTTAAATTACGGGAATGTTTATTTCTTATTGGTCTGAAGAAATTGTTTTTGACATCTTCACAGCACAGATCAATGCCTCCTTATTGTCTTGAACATTCTTGTTTACAGGAATTTGTTCTATTCTCCAATCATTTGCACCTAAATTTAATGCACATTTTGTACACAAAATTAATTTTGTCATAATGTTGAACACTGAGAATGGACCCAACACCAAATATGCAACACTTGGATCCTACCTCTCTTAAAATGCAGTTCATTTTCAGCTGAGCCCATCCCAAATTCCTGCATCCTACCTGCGTTGACAGATTGTAACTGGCCTATATATAGTCAGGGAGCTTAATCTTATAATTGTTCACATCTTTCCACAATCACCATTTTTGGACCAGCGTTAGTTATGGCCATGACATTAAATTTTCTATTTGAGCCAAGCTGAGCTCCCTATGTGACGGTCATATTGGACAAAACTAAGATGGCCACTGTTCGGAGTAAGGTTGTGCAATAGCTCGAGAACCAAAAATGATAGAATCATAAATGAGACCACTTTTAGGCGTTTTCTGCAACAACTGGTTTTTTCCAGTTGTTGCGGAGTACCAATTACGATGTATTCAGTCTTGGAATTGTTTGTTTTAAGTTTCATGCTTTGCATCTAGCTATTGATATCTCTAATGCACCGTTCCATAGACACGAGATTACTGTCCATAGAAATGGTGTTAAAACTACAGTACACCTGATGGTCATCAGCATACGCATGCCCCAGCTTACCTTGCTGACCAATGATATAAAAACAGGGCTAAAATACTCTGTGAATTCCACAGGACCAAGGCATGATCCTTGCGGTACTCCCTGATCAAGTTTAAACTGGTCAGACACAGTACCATCAATAATAATTGATTGAATTTAAAGATAAGATGAAAACCAATTTAGAACTGTGCCTGATACACCAAAAGAACAATTCACAATAATCAACAAAATCTTATGGTCCCCAGTATGAAAAGCCGACAACAACTAAATTAAAACCAGTTGTGTGACCTTCTGTTGGTCCATATTTAAAAGAATGTCAGACTGGACCTTAACAAGTGCAGTTTCAGTAGAATGTCCACCTCTATACGCCGACTGACAAGGTGGCAAGGAAATCTACATTCTGAAAGAAAGCAAAGTTGGTCTACAACAGCCCGTTCTGTTAATTTAGAGATATACTGGAGATTCGATACAGAGCGCAGACATGGGGTCAAATGCAAATGCATTTGCGTTTAAATGCAACTGATCCAGTGTTTGCATTTGAAAATTTGGAACCAAAACTATTTGCATTTAAATACATTTTAAAAGTATTTCAAAAATCAAATACTTTTCAAATGCTTATAGCATTTAATTATGTCAATGAAAACTGTTATCACAGCTGTACTTAATTAAATTGTTGCTTGGTCTAGGCAGTTGATACAGGTTACTCATGTTACTTATGTGATAACCGAGGCATGACATTCACTGAGAGAAAACTGGCCTTCCTATAGCTCTTTTATTAGCTGACCAATTGCAGCATTTGCATGCTTTGATCATTAACTACTTGGGTCATTATCAGATGGATGATCAGTGTATCAGTTGGCCTGTGACAGGGTCAGGTTAGCAGGCATTTAATTAACAGTGGGTGGCTTATTATAATTTTATTGGAAAACAGTGCATCACTGGGCACAGGAAATGGAAAACAGGATGTCACAGGAGAAATATAACAATGTGTGACCAATTATAACATGGGACTATTGACTCGATGAACTCCCTTAATTCTGGATAGACAATGGTCAAGTATAGCTCATTTTTGTCATTATTTATTGTGCTCGAATTAGAAAAGTATTTGAAAAGTATTTGAACAGTATTGAAATACTTTTGAAAAGTATTTCCATTTGACATAAACAAAATGTATTTGCATTTGAAATGTCAAAAGTATTTGCATTTAAATACTTGTCAATGTATTTGACCCCATGTCTGACTGTCTGTCAGGGCGATAGTTTTTTGGAATAGGATCCAGTCCTGCTGTTTTAAGCAGTGGCTCTACAGGTGCAGTCTTCCATTCGTGTGGGAATTCCCCAGCAGCAGTGGAGCAATTGATGATGTGTGTAAGGAATGGCACAAATTCCTCAATATACTACTTGACCCATTTGGTTGGCATGGAGTCCAGAACATAGCTGGTTGTCTTAGATTTCATAACCAACTTGTGCACATCATCATCAGAGACCACAGCAAATATATCTAAATTATCACACACACACACCTTCTCTGTTTTCTGATGATTTGACGGGAGGTTTTGCTAGGCAACATATCACGTGCTGGATAGGTTAATTGCAGCATGTTCGGCCAGTATTGCCAGAGGGTTGACATTGGTTGTTATGTAACGAATATAACATAGTATATTGTTCTTCCCTTGTTGTGTTCATTATGTTATTATATAGGCTTTGTCTTAATTTGATTTGTATTGTATTTATTGTAATGAGTTACAATAAATTTGATTTGATTTGATTTGATTTGATTTCAGGTTGCGTGCCTAACCTGGATGGCATGACATTTGGTCAGCACGAGAAGATGCTAGAGGGTTGTGTCAACAACCTGTACATCCAGGGCAAGGGACCCCTGGACCTCATCATTGATGCTGTCGGGGTATGTCGTGGCGCCCTGACACCCCTCATTGCTGCGGCCATCCAGTTGCTACAGTGTTCTTGTTTCTTTATGTTTTGGGGCCAATGTTACAGACAGTTTATTTCTTAAACTAAGTGTGTTATTTTGTCAGCTTTATTAGTTTTATTAACATAAATGTAACCGATTAAAATTATATATCTCGGCTGGTTGATACTTGATTTGAAACTTATTAACAGAATAAGAACTAGTTGATATTTTAAACAAAAGCACAGTTTTGTTGTCATCTTGCTGAAAAATTTATGATAAAAAGATCTATTATATGACTGATGAAATTATTAAGTATTGGAAATCTTGACAAGTGGCAAACAACATGTCATCAAGGTGGATGCCTATGCACCGCTGGAAGGGAGATGTTAGATTATTGGTCGGTTGGTTCTGCTGAGCCTGATGCTGTAATAGGACATGCTGAAGAGTAGATATTGACTTAGGCATCGGAGCCAAGTCAACACAAGAGAAACATTCAATGTATTTTCAATGTTGCCAACAGAATCTAGACACTATAAACTTGTGTGTAGCTACAATGATACAAAATGTGTAGATCAGGTCTATGCGACACAGGAGGTTAACTAATGTCAGAATGAATTGTACCATTAGCCTGTAGATTTGAATTCTTTGTAATTTTGCTTAATGTGTACACATTTTCTAGCAGTAAAATGTTGTCATTGAATGGTGAAGGGCAAATTCATAAAGAAATGTTAATATGATGGCGAGATGAGGTAATTATGTGCAATCATATCACTAGATCATGCCAGCAGAAGTGATGGTCTGATGCAATGTATTTATTGATCGCAAATGCCAAATATGCCAAATATTTATTCAATATTTTTCCACACAGAAACAGAGTTGTAGGGGAAAGAAATCTTGTGATGTATTTTATTAGAATGTGCAACATTTTACATGTCCCATGCCTGCTTTTGTAGTTTTGTAGAGTTGGATGAACCATGTGTGGTTTAACGATATATATGTTCAAAATACTGCATTGTTGCCTTATATTTTAAATGCCAGTACGTTATAGTGAAAATGTCAAAAGCACATGGTAAAGAAACGTTAGGTTTTCGTAGTATTATTCAAAGATTTATCAACATGCTCGTCTAACTGTGGATATCTGACCTGGTGAATACTAGATGCTCATTCGTTCCAAGATGAACACAGTTTATGGTGTGTATATCTACAT
The DNA here is from genome assembly GCA_963995525.1 of Escarpia spicata. Taxonomy (NCBI): domain Eukaryota; kingdom Metazoa; phylum Annelida; class Polychaeta; order Sabellida; family Siboglinidae; genus Escarpia; species Escarpia spicata. The sequence continues at coordinate 15,074,495 of OZ023212.1, forward strand.
TTAGCTGGGTAATGTTGGGTTTTTGGCCATATTGGTGGTACTAGGCAAAGTTCACTCGATGCAGATATGTATACTATCAATAGTAACTTGTGTATTATTTATTTTTATATTAAGAAATAATGTTTCCTCAAGAAGAGCATTATTTTGTCATTCCCTAACTTTAAATTGTTTGAAAAATTTGACATTCAGTAACACTATCTCTTAAAACTTGTATTTAAAATAAATCTCAAGGTGGCAATAACAGCACAGATGTCACTGGCCACGTATTGTTGAATATAATACACCTTTATGGTAAACACATCAAGAACTGGCAGTATGGTAATTAAGCAAAATGCAAGCCGATTTGTACTTAAATCTAGAGAAGTGAAAACAAAAAGACTAGTCACTCATTACCTCTGATCATGGGATGAAGTAAAAGAGAATTGCCTGTTTTAATACACATGTTTGTCTGAAAATATTGTTGTCATACCAATTGCCAATGCCTAATATTATTCAACATGTGTGTACATGATTACAGATATGTCAATAAATTTGTTACAAAAATGTTAACTTGTTATGACAAGTGTTAATATGATAGTGAAACCCTGATAATCTAGAAACCATAACGTCAGGACATAATATACCTTGCAATATACCTGATTAATTTTCTTTTAAAATCCATAATTTGCTGTGCTATTTCCAATAGTTGTTTAAGTGGAATTAACTTAATTTAGATGGAGTTATTGTAAACGGCTGAAATTACTGAATGGAGTAAGCGTATGTGTGCACAACCAGTAATGTATGAATAGACATCAGCAGGGATCGAACCTGCCACACACAACACTGTTGTCACAAACAACAGTCCAACAGTTTTTAAACAAACAAATGACATAGTATGTCTGCATTTACAACACAATACTCTAATAGCATTCAGTCACAAATATATTGTTTACATTGTTGCAAAAGTCATATGGTACATACACGTATCTGCAATTTCATAAACGAGTGTTAATGTTTCACAAAAGAAATAATGTCGTATGTTTGTATAATTTGACAGAAAAATAATACAATATATACTTGTTACGAAACTTTCTGAACAAACATATAAACCCAATTTTTAAGTGTTAGGTTCCCAACTGGGTATATCCCAAGTAATCCCCTTGGGTAACACGATGAATCCACATGAATCCTTGGGAGGAAATTTAGTGTGACGATAGACACGTCACCAAAAGTGTATTTGCAGTGTCACGAGTGTATATGCAGAACACTATCAATTGCTTTACTACATGTATCATTATATTTATTAAATATTCACATACATTAACATGTGTTGTTATTTTATTAGTTTTAGAAAACTTGTATTTTATGTGTAAATAACGAATCGATACCGCTATGCTACGAATATAATAATGTTATAGATGTATCCACTTTCAAGTGTAGATTTCAAGTCCACGTATTACTATTCATTGATGACCCGGCACATCTTTTTAACAGTGTCACTAAAATGTTGAATACGTGTTTTCAAGTTCCACACCAAGCACATTATACTCACTAGTGATGCACTAGTAGACGGTTAAGTCCATAAAACAGCACTCACCTTTAGATTACTGAACATTCTTCATTATAGTTCGTATTCATTAGCACTCACTCTTGTTCTTCATCACCCTATTCTGGGTGACCCTGCGTGACTGGCCGCGAGCGCTATGTATATGCCAGTTAACTCTGTCTTCTTCTTTGTGACAAAATGTCCTATATCAAACACAATGACCTCGAGCCATTTCAAACAGGCCAAAGGATAGCTCTCATAATCTCACTACTACTCAACCATACGTTCTGAAATAACATCATGTGCGTGTGTATGAGTGTGCGTGCGCGTGCGCGTGCGCGTGCGCGTGTGCGTGTGCGTGACATGTGTCCCTATACACTGTGTATAACAGTCAACTTTCTACATCCCCAGGAGAGGAATACTTAAGGCAATTTTATCAGGCCAACCTTTATATTATCTGCTAAGGGAGTAGAACGATGTCACATTGTGCAGGTGACTTGTGAAAGACCATGCATTGTCATTTATTATCTAGGGGTGAAAAATGTCCTCCTGTGAAAGAGAGCCAAGTCACTTGTTGATGTCAGCAGGAGAGCTAAGCACAATAAACATGCCTCTGCAATCAAATATAAAAATAGGGCCAGAGCAGGTCTGGAGACAACAAATAAGGAAGAAATAGGAACAGAGCAGGTCAGATATGTTTGTATGTTTGATAATAGAATGCTGATGCTCTTTGTTAATTCGTTTAAGACACGAGGATGGAGGCCATCAAGTCCTGATGGTTTAAATGTCTTTAGTTTTGAAATGCTAGTTTTTTTAAGTTTTGATATGCCAGCATCGATGGGTTGATGTTGGAAGATTCCATTGTGTTATAAAAACAAAAAAAGGTTCTTCCGGGATATCTCCTTCTGGTTCTCTCATAATTACCGAGGAGAAGTAATTGGCTAACACCTATGTTTGTCCAAGTCCGCCGAGTTTGTCATGTCATCTTTGTTTTTGTTTTCTAGAAAGTTGGGTATTTCCGTTTATGTCTTAATTTTTGCCCTTGCATACTGCCAGATTATGTTTTATTTGATTAATTATATCATTTTCATACAGTTTCTGTGCTTTTCTTGTCAGTCTCCTGACCTAATAGCGCAATCGGCAAGATTCCTCTTAAGCTTGGATATCTTTGGTAAGAAGATATTCTTCCACAATCTGTTTTTCCTTTTGATTTTAGCTCGCGTTTGAATGAATGGTCACTTCTTCCTAATGCTGATGGAGTCTCGACTGTTGAGATCTCGGTGTATTCACTAGTGATTACAAGGTCAAGGAGCAATAGTTCGGTTGTACACTTACCTCTAGTGGGCTCTGCAATATGTTGCACCAAGTAAGTCTCGATTTTTTTTATTTTTTATTAATTTAAATTATTTATCTTCAGTACTAGCTGCTGTAGTTGAGATTATTTACTAATCAATCTACGGGTAGTTGAAATTTCCAAGTATAGCAGAACATTTGAAAAACATTTCTCACTTATTGTATCCAGTAATTTCTTAAGGTTTTCACAGTTCTCAAAATGCAAAACAGTGCTTCATTCAACTCAACATCAAACTGGTGTACTTGAAATGCCAAAAAATTTTGAATAAACAAGAACATCCCTCTGCCTCTGCCTTCACTCATGTTCACAGTTTCCATATAATACAATTCCAAGTTGAATTCCTGCGAGGTAAGTTATCTTTTAAAATGTGTAGGCTTTACTTCTGATATTGCTATAACATGTGGTGGAGTTGAGTGTTTTTTTTTATTTTTACGTTTTAGTCCAGTTAGTTCTTCTTTTGTCAGTGCATCGGCATTTGTAAACCATGCAATTATTTCTTCTGTACATGCACGGGTAAGAGTAAATATCACATTTTCAAATTGGCAGGAGGTAATCAGTCGAATACCACAAGGATCAGTGATTGGCCTTCTTCTTTGTGTAATATTCACAAATGATTTGCGTGATGTTATAAAGGTCTCTCATATTTTCTTGTTTGCGGATGATCTGGTGCTTTTTATTTCTATTTATACCGAAGAGTACCGCACAAAACTGCAATAAGATCTGATCTCTGTCGAACGCTGGACAGATACATCACTTTTGAAATTTTATCCACATAAATGTATCCATATGAGAATTGGATCATTATTCACAAGGAATAAAGCCTATTCATTGGGAAACAACCAGACAACACTTATAAGTATGGACAATGTGAAAGTTATTCGAGTCACTTTCGATCCATTGCTTGCATTTGAAGCATATAGGTCACAACAAAAATAATCAAGCCAATTCGATGATGGGGATAATCCGACGTATTTCCGATCACGTGGACGAAAAGTGTTTTTCTACAACTAAGTCCATTCTTAATGAAATATATTACAGCTCTTGAAAATGGTCGGCGCAGAGCAACCAAATTAATTCCTGATTTCAAAGACCTTGAATAGAAAGAACATTTACAGAGACTGAAATTACCTACTCTGTCATACAGTCGCCACACGGGAGATATGATTGAAATGTATAAGATACTAACAAGGAAATATGATCCAGCAGTCGTATCCAATGTTGTTACTTTGGGAGCCAACGAAGCACATATGAAAGGGCACCACCTAAAATATATAAATAAAGATGCCGATTAAATATTAGAAATAACTCATTTATATACAGACGCACAGACGTATGAAACAGTCTCCCACGGTCTGTGATTGACGTTTTACCGATGCAGTCGTTTGACACAAAAATAAATAAGTTATACCAAAACCACCCTATGGAAACTGAATACACTGCCCCACTCCTATCTTAGATTGTTTCAGACTCAGACGCATGCACACAGTCCGAGCATATGTCAAAAGCGAGAGGTGGCACGTAAGAGGCAGATGCAGTAATCCCTAGTCAAGCCAGAAGAGGACGTGTAAGAACCTGTAAGATGTTATGCACTTTACTTTTCAGGTCTTGAAAATGGCCCAGCAACATTGAAGTTAATTTTTGAAAAACAAAAAGAGAGAATCCGGAAGTGGGAGACACTGGAGCCGTTACTGCCTATGATACAGAGCTAACTGCACCAATGATCGGCTCGGGACATCTCATCCGGAGCTCCTTACAACCCTACTCTGGAGAGTAGTGTCACAATCCTGATCTCTCACAGTTGACCCACAACCGTGTGGTAGCACTCTGCAAGGGAGGGTTAAATCGGGACCTAAGCCATCCATGCCACGTGATATAACCCTATCTATTGAGCGCGTCAAGCTGCAATTAACATATACAATTTACCTGCCTTTATACCCTGCCAAACACAGGCAGCCGGAATTGTGGTGTGTGAACTTCAATATTAATTAAACTTGCATATCTACACTTATTAAGGTTATTTATTCGTTAGAATAGTATTAAAACTTCGGTCATATGTTATGTTATACGATATGATGCAGTAAACGTGTGTATACGCGGCATAAGTAATATTACTAATTTATTATAAGTATTATGATGTATGCAAGTTCATGGATAGTATTGGTTGACGACGACAGGGGGTGAATCCAATATGGCCGCACACAGTGGGGAAACTTCCAGAAATCAAATCATATTTATTGTCTATGTATTATACCAACAACTTTTGTTCAAGCATAATACACAGTGCGGTATTAATGGTTAATTAATAAGGAAGAGAGATGGTGTTCGAACTTATGTTTATTCCGCCGTAGTGCGTAGCATTAAACAATGTTTAATTAGTGCATTATTTATTTGTGCCTTAAGTGACGATACATTTGTTTCTAGTACTTTGATCACTGCCAAATAATATAACTATAATCAGCCAAGCACAAGCGTTATGATTGGCAAGATGTTCTACGAACACATTACGCCAGTGAGTATGTACGTGTATGTATATATATGTGTCTACATTATGGTACGATACAAAAGTTAAGTTTAAACACAATAACCATGATCATTTCTTGCGCACGCGTGCCTGCCGCCGTGAATAGAAAATCAACAATAACCCATTTTCTTGTTGTACCCAAAGGCAATATGTAGAACAGAATACAACTACTTGATGCTCTAAACAAATGAAGTCCCTACCTTCCTTCCCGTTTGAAGCCATCTTGCAATGGCTACCCCTTCACGCTGTCTTTTCCGGCATTTGTTTTCATATCCTATAGTGTGTTCCACTGTTGAAATCACCTGTTAAACGAAGCATCATATCGAACGTCAAGCGAATATTGTTTGTTACATACATATAATGTGCGCTGGAACGACGCAAGTCAACCACCAACCAGTTAAGTCAGTGTTGTACTGAAACCCGTCGTGTGACCTATATTTCAACCACTGTTTTCCTATTGGTCGATTTACGCTTACCAGATACACGTTTACAACAACTGTCAGGTGAAATTCGACAGAGGTAGTCATACTAAATTCAAGCTAAATTCAAGCTAAAATCAAATTAAATCCTCTTGGCATGTGATTAGGAAAGAACCATTGTTGGGCTCGCACGTGATACCTATAATGTTCACCGGTAGGAATCAATGCTTTGTCTCTGAGGTAATGCACCATGACGTTGCTTGTGGACAAAGCACAGTTGGCATGCCTATATGAATAGTCTTGTCATTC